>VMBQ01002575.1:96997-131068 GCA_007657795.1 Dreissena rostriformis | reverse complement strand
TGCCGGTCACCAGGACCGACATTCTTGTAAAACCTGCCGGACTAAATGGAAATCTGCCGGTCAGGACCGGCGGACTGGCAATTTCGCGAAGCCTGCAATGTTTTCCCAAAATGAGCCGTTGCATCAAAGCAAAAATTCCCAAAATGGACTATTTTGTAGATAAAAATTTCCCAATTTGGTCAGACTCTTTTTCCAAAATAGGCAAAAAAAAACCTGTCGCTATGCCATCTTTGAGTTGAAATAGTTTTTAAAAAAGCTGTGCATTCATTGGTTAATAACGGAGGTGTGGCTTTCCTGTCTTCTATTTCCCTGTCAACTTGAAGATGGCATATCAAACACCAAAGCATTCAAGAAGAACTACATACCCTGTCAGAGAGCAGGACTTTCCGTAGACTACCGTTTTGACCCATTGACTGTCAGATTTTTGATGTTTGACTCCTGATTTTTTTTATAAAATATAAGTTTTATATGAATAAAAGACAAAATTTCAAAAATAAATGACCCGATATTGAGATGTGTGCCAACAGGCACATTTTGACTCTTGACTTTCTGAGTTAAGGAAAGCCCCGAATTATAAAAATGATTCAGAAGTATTGCATCATTTCAATTGGTAAGATTGACAAAAATCAAGGGTATCATTCCATCAATAAACATCATCACTTGATTTGTTGAAGCTTTCAGCTGTATGTATGAACAAAGCGAATTTGAAAATAATCCAGTTTGTTTGGAAACATAATAGATGTTGAAGAAGTTGTATTCATTAGTGTTAAACGTCTCATTGATCAGACGAGCACTAGAATAATCCCAGACAGCATGTTCCGCCTACAGCGGATTTATGTTTGGAAGATCCCTCCATTACTTCCATAATTTTTTTAGTCATTACAAGTCCTGGATGAACCCTGTGGACTACCAATGAAAAGGCTGATATCTGACTTATTTGCTGTAGGTGATGGTCTTGGAAAAGAAAAGACTGGGATTAAAGAAGCCATCAAGGTGAAAATCAAAAACGACAACAGAGGGGTAAATAGTTTAATTTAAATGTTCATACTTTTACCCCAACTACCGGTACATATGGAACTTGCAAGAAATTAAAGTAAAAGAAGGTTAATATACTGCAAATAAAGATTTTATCACTTGATCTACCAAATTGCATTTCTTTTATACAAGTGTAATTTTTTTATTATAACTGACATTTTATTTCAATTAAATTTTCAAAATTAATTCCGGCTTAAATTATTCCTTGTGTTAATCATGATAATTAAATTGAATGTATTTGATTTAAGTCTCAATCCCAGTCTTTCTTTCTGCAGGTTGGACATGACTCTGGTCGAGAGTTCACCTACCACTGGTGGGACCACATGTTTAACAAGACAGCAGACAACATACAGATACAGGAGTCCAAGGTCTGCAACTAGTTCAAATAAGTATACATTGGTTGCCCCATAAAAGCAGTGGTTGGTACTTCTCACCTTGAATGCCATTGTTTGTGTATGTCTCAGAATTTGGTTGAAACCTTATTCACCAAAAATACTGTTTCCTCCTAGAGCATATTCTCACTCATGGGGAAATGAGGCTAGGGCCCTAACCATGGGTGGGGATGGGTAATGGGGGATTTTAATGTGGAATACCTTGACAGGGAGAATTAAAAAATATTTAAAATTTACTTAAAATATTGTATATCTGCATTTTAACCAAAAAGTGTATTTTATTCTGCACTTTTTGATTTTTTGTAAGCGTATTTTTTTGTACTTTATCATATTGTAAAAATAAATGCAACTCTAATAGTCTGTATTTTTTAATCATTTGATTAAAAAAAGAACACTATAGGAAATAACTGAAGTTAAAGGACAGAGAAATAGTGTTTAATAGGAGGATTGTATAGAATTCTTTTTTATCTTCACATAATGTTAATAGTCTTATTGTTGCAAATTGTCTGTTCATAAAATATGTGAATCTGACAGGAGAACAGCTATAAAAAGGACAAGTACAACGTATAAATAAATCAGACTGTGGGTCACTTATTAAAAATATTGAAAGTGTCAAAATTATTGAAAGTGTCAATTATATTTCCTCAACATCAAACAAAATAAGTATATGAACTTTCATATACTGATATTTAACCCAAATAAATAACTGTCAACTATACAGATTATTAACATAATTTGTATGCCCCCGGTAGGGTGCCATTTAGTGATTGCACTGTCCGTCCATCTGTCTGTCTGTCCTTCTGAAATTCCGTCACACTTGCGTTTAGGTTTCGAAAAATGGTCATAACTTTTGCAATATTGATCATAGCAACTTGATATTTGGCATGCATGTGTATCTCATGGAGCTGCACATTTTGAGTGGTGAAAGGTTAAGGTCAAGGTCATCCTTCAAGGTCAAAGGTGAAAATAAAAATAAAAAATCAAAGCGGCGCAGTAGGGGGAATGTGTTTCTGACAAACACATCTCTTGTTTAAAAAGGCAATTGGAATAATATTTTTAATATATTTACTATTTGCTAACACCATTCAGTAATATATTCACAATAAAATAATAATATGCTTAGGGTTTTGTGCATGGATTGTAATTATAGTATTGATTTTATAAACAATGAACAGCTTGTCATTTTTTAGAAATGATAATTATCTGGATTCAATTTAAGGTCATAAAGAGAAGGATTGCTGTCTTATTTTCGTTACTTAATGGTTTTGCTACATTTCAGCTGTCAGCTTTGGCATAGACAATTTGGAAGCATTCTGTGTATATGAATCCAATTTTAACATGTTTCTGCTATGCTATTCTTCACTTGTGTGTCATGTTTCAGGATGGTGTTGAAATCAAGAACAGTTTAACCACTGGTACCCAGGTTAAGGCCAGGCCATTAGTTGCCAAGTCTATATTGTACGGCCAGTTTGTGAAGGTAACACAGTCAACAACTTGAAAACATGTTAATTGTTTAGTTATGTGTGCATATAGTAAGCTCTGTTTATTGACAAAAATGAATAACTTAAACCGTTTTGACTAAATGTTAAGAAGTAAGCATATTGTGCATATGAGTAAGATGTCAGTGAAACAGAACTGTTGTGTCTTCCAAAGTGTCACAGTAAGATGTCAGTGAAACAGAACAGTTGTGTCTTTCCAAAGTGTCACAGCACAGAGATATAGAATGTTGTTCAGGGTTTAAACTGCCATTCACAAAATCAGCCCATGGCTACACATTGACCCATATGGGTAGAAAATGTATCCTATTTGGCTATAGTTTGGTATGCATAAAACCCCATACAATCGCCTAAATGAGGATTTACATGGGTTAAATTATTGAATAAGAGCGAGAAAATCTTACAAACCTGTCTATATAACTGTACGAATCAGAGCAAGCCCCATTCAAATCTTTGCCTACAGGTTTGTGCTAATGTTTATTGTTTGGCTGGCTGGCTGGTTGCAGGGTGCCACTCTGACTGATGGCAGGGAGAACAAGCCCGATGGCCACGTGTCCGAGAGTAGTGAGGAGGAGGACGAGAAACATCAGCCCTGCCTCGTGTAAGTCTGGCATCCATGTCACATCTGTTGGCGAACTAATAGTGGCATTCATCATTGGGTAAAAACAACAACAACTGGAGTTGCAAGTGTCATGTTGTCAGTCAAGTTTTGGGTCAAGGACACTTATTTGTTAATTATTACCATCAGCGGTCAATGCAAAACTATATTGAAGTTGCAATAGTCAAACTGGGATGTAAGTAACAGGTCAAGGAATTTTTTTTTTGAAATATTGTCATCAAAGGTGAGTTTATGAGTAAATGCTGAACTATATAAGAGTTGCAAATTTCAGGCTGTTAGTTTAATATCAATTGCATGGTACTTTTTTAGCGCATAACTTGCTCACTTTCAGACAAATCTGCATCCAACTTGTACAGAACGGTTTTGTTCCTTACTTACTAGCCCCTCAGATGAGAGGAATGTTTTATCCCAGGCTAACCAGGAACGACACTTTCCGCCCAAACTGGATTTTTGCTAAAAAGAGACGTTCTTTAATTGAAAAATATAAGAGCAGAAAGTGTCGTCCCTGATTAGCCTGTGCGGTCCGCGCAGGCTTATCTTGGACAACACTTCTTTTCACAGAGCAAGGCTCATATTGATATATTGCCCTCCGGGTTAAATTCCTTTAATTCAGAACTCCATATTGTTGTTTATTGACCATCTTTATTATTCCATTTTTTTGCCCCCGAAGTTGGGCATATAGTGATCGCACTGTCCGTCTGTCTGTCCATCTGAAATTCCGTCACACTTTGCGTTTAGGTTTTGCGTTTAGGTTTCGAAAAATGTGGATTTTTTTTTGCAATATTGATCATAGCAACTTGATATTTAACATGCATGTGTATCTCATGGAGCTGCACATTTGGAGTGGTGAAAGGTCAAGGACATCCTTCAAGGTCAAAGGTAAAAAAAGAAAATCAAAGCGGCGCAGTTGGGGGCATTGTGTTTCTGACAAACACATCTCTTGTTCTAATTCAAGATGGCAATATCAATAACGGTCTAAGTAGGTATTTTCTGAGGTGTTTTGTATTGTTCAAGATACTATTCATGTAGGCTGATATTTTGTATCTATTCTCAGACCTGACAGGGAGGAGGAAGTTTTCAAAATGTGTGGCGGCCGTACAGCTCACAAGTAAGAGATTGCAGCAATGTGACTTTTGTTTATCCCATAGTTTAATGAAGATATTACATGATACAATAGAAAAAATAAACAACAACATTGACAACATGATTTGGGATGATTTTGTCAATTCTCTTTTAACATCTGTTAACAGAAATTGTTGTATCTGTTGATATAATTTAATAAATATGTGAGTTTTAAACACCAATTTATGTTGGTCTTTTGAAGCGAAGGAAATAATAAGTTGCAATTAAATGAGATTGATGTTTTTTCTTGTTTTTAATCATAATTGCTAAATATGAACAGTGTAATTAAGTTAAATATTTACTCTACACTAAGAGAATGTTTTGCTTATGTTATCAACATTATAGGTTTTATTAAATATCTTATCAGCAGATTTAGCTAATGATAACAATACTAATACATGCTAACCATGCTGTCTCATCAATCAGGGGTGCAAGACACGGTCTAAAGCTGAATGGAAAACTGGCGAGAATTGAGGAACAAGAGCGACTAGCACAGCTGAAATCTGCAGAAGTTACACATGGAAACAGAATCAAGAAGAAATCTAGCAACACAGATGAAGAAACTGCTCAAGTGGTCAGAGAGACTGTTGCTATAGCGTCAACTGATGCAGGTAACTTAAATACTGAAAATGCTTTTGAAGAATGTGGGACCAAAACTGAAACTAAGTTTGAAAACTGTGATGAAGAAATAAAAAAGAAATCTAAGAAAAAAAAGAAGTCAAAGAAAAAAGATAGGAATCAAAAGGATGAAAGAGAATTGGTTGTTGATAAGGAGACAGAGAGCAAACTGGTAAGTGGTGTCACAGACATACCAACTAAAGATGCTGACACACAAAAGAACAGTGCTCCTATGTCTTGTGAACTTAGAAATGAGGATATCGCTTCACATGTAGAGGTGGAGAAAAAGAGAAAACGAAAGAAACAGAAGAAAGGAAAATATAATACCGGTAGTGATGATGATATTGAGAGTGCACATTCTGTAGTGAAAACAGAAAGTGAGACTGATTCTAAAAACCTCAATAAATTGAAACGAAAGAAAAACAGAGAGTAAATATTGGTCAATTGTTGTAACAAATAAATAAAAAAATGAATTTTTTAGATTATACATGAAATAAGTAAAAACATATGCAATTTCTTAGTAGACCAATCATAAGGATATAAGATTATTTCAAATTGTATTGTTTTTTATTTATTTAAAATTTTCCTATTTTGAATTATTACTTGATTAAAAACGTATTTTTTTATGAAATTGTTACCTTCTATTCTGTTGTTAATATATTTAAAATAAAACTTAATATGTTCACTGCTACTGTTTTCGATAGACCTCACAACTACATCTATATCATCTGTACAGAAATGAAAGGTGTAGTAATCCAGCTTCTATAATTTAAATGGCAAAATTTCAGTAGTTTAAATCCAAAAGTTACTTGAGTTCTAGGCTCAAGTACTGGTAAACCAGCTTGCCCATGAAGAGTGTGAGTTGTTTAAGTTAATGCCGTGGCATGACTGAAATTCTGTTGAAAAAGGCGAAAAACCCAACATATACAAATGACTTCTGATAACAGTTAAAACACACATTAGTCTTGCAGGAAAAATGCGATAAAATGAATTGTGTACAGCTCCACGTTTTGCTCTTGATATGCGACAGCAGAATGTAAAGCATGTACAAACAGATTCTGCTTTGTGTTTTTCTAGTACACACATGTACTTGACGAAAGGACTTGACAGTCCAATTATCCAGTCAGTAATGTGTTGAACCCTTTAAAAACACTCAACGCAAAATCGAACAAAGTCTCCTTAAGTGAACTGCCTATGGATTAAACTTAAAACATAACATCATTCGAAGTCATTCATTAAGTTTGCAGTGGCTTAGTGGCCATGGTTAGCCTATCGATCAGCAGGTCCCGTGTTTGATTCTAACTCTGGGAGCGTTCTGTATGTCTCGCCTAAATGCACCAGGGAAAAAGACTGGAGAGTGGCTCATTAAGCCTTACGCTTTAATGCAATCGAGCGACAATAACTATGAGCCTCGCTTTGTGAAATGAGGGTTAAATGCATATGCGTTAAGTGTCGGCCAAGATTAGCCTGTGCAGTCCACACAGGCTTATCAGGATAACACTTTCCGCCTAAACTGGATTTTTGCCAAGATGAGACTTTATTTAAATGAAAAATATCATAAAAGCGGAAAGTTTCGTCCCTGAAAGCCAGTGCGGACCGCACAGGCTAATCTAGGAAGACACTACTCACAAGCATTAAACCCCGTTTTCCCAGAGCGCGACTCGTATGTTTAAACCTTTGCGAAAGGTACTGCGGAAATAAAATTTGGATGAATAAACCATCCTAAAGACCCCCCTCCGGTCAAGGGTTTATGGTCAGGTTAACTTGCTTAGTAGGGGGGGGGGCGACGCCGTGCAATGTATACGCGAATGTGACAATCGGGAGCACAGGATCCTTCGGTGCCTTGATATCAGAGCACGATGACCTCGAAAAACTGTCACATTTTAAAGTTATTGAGGGTTAAACTAACGCAATTTTTATTTTGCACGCACACGCTTTTCACAAGGGTGACGTAACGTTGATAATTCAGCAAATCGTTCGATAGCTTTTCTATCAGAACAAAGGCTTCACACCGAACACATGTGCAATTAGAAATAGTATTTTCGTAACCTTGCCTGAAAAAATCATAGTCTGGCTCCTCTGATAGATTTATCAGTAATTTACAGCTTTAAAGTCGGCGAAAACGAATCGTGATATACAGGTTAGTATGTCTTTAATGTGAAGTTGTCCCCTTCCCCAATGAAAATCAGACCTCACCTTCATTATTATTATTTTTTATTTTTTAATAATTATTATTTATTTATTATTTTTTATTATTATTTTTTTTTTTTTGGGGGGGAGGGGGGAACGGATTTCAGACGAACACNGGGGAGGGGGGAACGGATTTCGGACAAACAAATTCTTAAGGATGACCAAAAATGCAAACATTTGATGTTGGTTTTCATATGCAACAGACAACATGAATACCACATGAACGACTGCTTTATTTCGACTTTATGCATGACACGTTACACCCAAATCTAGTTTAAACCAAACGCCATGCATCACGTATAGCAATCATTGCGATGTATTTGATAAGAATGGAATGAAGGGGTGTCCATTGTGTGGGTCGAGATGGTTATCCCCACTGCATTTTCGAGACCACATTCATATTCTTGTCGTATAAATAATGATTTAAATTTCATATCAATGGACCTTTCCTACTGTGGTGAATGACTGTTCCAATATGCATACATAAAAATGCACGTTCCCTTCTTAAAAATAATAATTTTATCTTGCAACTATATCGATGAATACATTTAAGAATACATTTGCCTTAAAACGCCGACTTAAATAAATGCAACTTTTTACTTTATGAAGAACGCACTTACATTGACGACAGCAAAATACACCATATCGTTAGCTAACTACTTATGAGAATTCGCGCAAATTAAATGGAGAACTTGGGTTTGGACGTCTTCCAAATCGTCTGCGTCCTTGATGTGGAACGTGTGGAGACGGTCGGTGCTCAGGTGCTGGAAAATAACTGACTTCACCTCAATAACAATCACATTTTGGCTTTTGGAGTGCAGCTGGGTTTCCAAAACGCTAAACTCTGTTGCATCGCGAGTATCGTCATCTGTGACAATGACGACCACGTTTGGCGCGTCCGGTCTGTCGCCGGCGGCCGGTGTCAACGCGATGTTAACGGCGTAACGCAGCCCCGCGTTAATGTCGGCATGACCACCCCCTAACCTGACGGCGTCGATCGCCGCCATTACGTCTCCCATGGACGTGTGCTCGTTCAAGGCGAATTGCTTGTGAGACGTTGTGTTGAAAGTGCCGACGCCGACGTGCACACCTTGCTGGTCAACCGGAAGTCGGGTCACAACGTGGCGCATAAAGTGTATAATGTCGGACCGGTCATGGACCATGGACGTGGATTCGTCGATGACGAAGACGAGGTCTACTGCGCACACAGATCCTTAAAACGAACAAAAAATCAACGATCTCCTTCAATATATTTGTTTAAGCCAAACATAAAAAATAAGACTTAAGAAGTGTTATATTATATGCATGAGTATAACCATTGTGTAATACGGAGTTATGGTACAGAATTCATTACAACGTATTTAAACAACTGGTCACTTTGAAAAAATGGACTGACGCCACTGAATTCTTAACATGGCCTACCGTGATTTGTTGTTATTTTCGGCGCGGTTGTTGTCAAAGGCGGAGCGGTTGTCGTCGAACGTAGAGCCGTTGTCGTCGAAGGCGTAGCTGTTGTCGTGGTCGGCGTTTGTGGGTAGTTACAGAGGTCCGTATCGCAGCAGGAGACCGACAGATCCCGGGAGGCCACGTTCCGCCGTCCGAACGAGAACGAGAGACCGAACCCGTCACATACCTATGGGAAAGAGATTCAATAAAATAAAGAGCCTCGCTCTGTGAAAAGGGGGTTTAATGCATGTGCGTAAAGTGTCGTCCCTGATTAGCCTGTAATCACAAGCCTGTTAGCACAGACTAACCAGGGACGACACTTTTCACTTTTATTGTATTTTTCATTTGAAGGAAGACTCTTCTTGACGAAAATCCAGTTTAGTCGAAACTTGTCGTCACTGATAAGCCTGTGCGGACTACACAGGCTAATATGCGACGACACTTTTCGCACATGCACTTAATCCCGTTTTCTCAGAGCGCAATTCAATTCTTCAGACTAACCTAAATAATTGCTTTATATGGCATTGAATGCTGAAACTGCATTCTATAATTCCACACATTAACATGAAATGAAATAGAATCAGTGAAGTCTGAAGCGATTTTTTTTTATCAACGTATGAGACGTTGTAAGCTCCGTTTTTTTTTGAAGGAGATACAAAAAGTGCCGATTCGTTTGTAAATACCCGATGTTTTTACAAGTCATCTCGGTAAAAGATTTAAGTCCTAGCGTTCTGTTCTTGACATGTTTTAAAACGCAAAGACACCGTAGATTGAAATCATATGTGTATTTGTTATATTTCGTTTCCAAGCATCTACGTACCTTCTTATCTTGACACCTCATTTCATACTCGCGGTGACCGTCGAAGATTGAGCTCAGCTGTTTCAGCATGCACACCTGAATGGAAATATTTAACAAAGGTTCACACAGTGTATCGTCATGGTAACTTGTGTGAAAACCACAATTTACGAAATTCAAAAGCACTACTGTTTGTCAATTAAATAGTACCGTCCTAATGAGCGTACTCTTCAATTTGTCTGTTAAATAAAACAATTTAGATAATAGAATCGTTGCACGGATTTCGAACATTAACTTGCTGAGCAAGAGATCTTTGGTGGAACAAAATAAAATATGCGATGCAAAAATAAAAGAGCATATTAAGACGTTTATGGGTTTCCATTGTTCAATTTTGCAAAGGTAGGAACGTGTTGTCCAGCTCCATATCTTAACAGTATCCGAGACTGAAAAGTCGCTGGCAAGAAAGGATGTATTGCTCAATACCTGCCCTTCCGCACAGAATGTAGTTTGGTCGCATAAGTGGTAGTCGAGCACGGTGCCGTTGCAGTCGTAGCACTGAAGGGCTGAAATGAGCATGTATTGTTAACACTTTGTGCGACTACCAATAATAAACGCACAAAATTCGGTAAGATCGCCTGTAACGCAGTATTTGAGGCCCTCAATACTGCGTTACAGGCGATGTTACCGAATTGAGGCCGGATATCACAACCCGAAGGACAAACCAACATAAGAACGTGTGCACTTACTACAAGTACTTACATAATTTGATGTTTTGACAAATTCTAATTTGGGAGATTACTAGTAGTAGCTGTACTTACATGTGATAGTTTTTTACCCAATCTGTGGAATATATCAATATCGATCACATAAACGACGCAACAAACACAAAAAGAAACGAACGAATGAACGAGCGAGGGAGCGAAATACAACAAACTAAACACTCACGACACAACTTGCAGAATCTTGGACACGCAGTGTGGCCTATGTTGGGATCGGCGCAGATGTTCGGGTTCCTGGCGAACATGAGCTGGCAGGCCGCGGTGTCAATGTCGTCGCATGCGCAGTACACACTTCCGGCCAGAACAACACAACCGGCGACTGAGGAGAAGAGGGGTTAGGATGCATATGTAGAATTTCCTTTAATTCAGGCATTGTCATTTTAGCGTAATATTCTTACTTTTCAAGAACATGTATACGCTTATAACAAAGGGGCGATTTGTTCACAAACGTTTGAATACTAGTCATATACATGTATCATTTGTAACATTCTAATGTGAAGAATACAAATAATCAGAAATGAAACAAACGTAATGTTGACTTTTATATCATGTTTTTTTCCATATTCATTAAGTACATTATGTACAGTTAGAGTGTTCGAGAACAAGTGATTAAGTTTAAGAACTCACCTAGTGACAAAACGTGCATCATTTTTTCAGCGTCAAAATTGTGATGGCGCCGCCAAAGTAGAGCTCTTCTTATATATGGTGGACTGTGAACATAACCCTTTCACGTGCTTTGCACGCTATTGCTTTGTAGTGAAATGTCCCGCCGCATAAAGATAGGGCGTCGGAGACCAACGTACGCACACTAGGCCATACCAATTTGACCCTCGGTTTTCGATCTGGACCTCATAGGTTTTGGGCTGTTTGTACTGAACAAATCTCAACTATTCACAAATAGGAGATCTGAACTAGAAATCGCTTGAAGTAATTGATAAAAGTAACAAGAACATGAAAAAAGCTCTAAAAATACTGTTTTAGGGTAGAGTTCCATCACGGCCGGTAATCACGGGCGTCACCTCTTTTTTGCGATGCATTAAGAAATGAGCCAATGCTACTTACGAGGTGGCGCTAAGGACCGTGTTTTGAATTTTTATGGATAATTCTTCAGGGTGAGTAGGCTTTATATGTTTTTTTCAACATATTTCGCATTATTCTAAAAATCGAGCAATGTAGTGCGATTCAGCGAAGATTAATTCATCCGAAAATGTACAGAAACATACAATCACAACCCATTTGGAAACGTGAGGACCTTTATAAGTTGTGTCATGGTGGAGTTTTTGAAAGCAATCGATGCCTTTTACCTGTGTGACGAGCAAATTTCCACCCGATTAATTCGCTTACGACATGAAACGATTGCGCTCAACATATACTAGTTGCTGCATGTACGAACACATTGGCTTCTTGCAGATCTTATAGATAATTTTGTATTTTTCCAAAAGAGATGGAGCCAATGCCAAGGAGGTGGCGCTAATGACAAGCGGTGGCGCCAATGCACGATATATGAATCATCACATGACTTACATTTGATAGATAATGTTCATGTTCCATATTTTTTTCAACGTAAAAACGTAAACCCAAATCTATACAAAAAATAATGATACACATTCTAAAAAAAAACACTAGATGTAAATATATAAATATATAAGTAACCAACTCAAGAAGTCAGCGACCTGAATACAACCTATTGTACATATAAACCCAAAATATGTAATACTCAATAAATCAAATAACTAAATTATATTTCCAAAATATTTCTTCTACAACAAATGTGTTTATAAATACACTGATGCTCAATGCGCTAAACGGCAAAGGTAAACAAATCTTAATTTGGCTAAAATAAATAAAAGTTGGGATAGCTCGGTCTTTAATCGTTAACCCTTTTTTTATTATACTCCAGTTACTTTCCAGTTTTATAGTATACGCAATGACAGAAATCTTCAAAATCTCTCTACAACACAGGTTACTCCATAATTATGTAGACTTAACTTTTTCGATTATATTTCATTATGATCGAATTAAGAAAAAAGATCGAATACTCAACTTGGAATACCACACAAGAAGTGTATGGTCGGCACCGAAAATTAAAATAGCTGAAAATGTGCACTGGTGCCACCTCCTCTCATTAGCGCCTCCTCCTTGGCATTGGCTCCATCTCTTTCGGAAGAATGCAAAATTATCTATTAGATCGACACGAGAACAATGTTTTTGTTCGTGCAACAACTTGTATATGTTCAAAGCAATGGATTGATGTTGTGAGTGATTTTATTTGGTGGAAATTCGGTCATCACACAAGTAAAATACATCGATTTTCTTTTTAAAACTTCACCATGCCACCACTTATAAAGGTCGTCACGTTTCCAAATGGGTTGTTATTATATGTTTCTGTACATTTGTGGATGAACTAATCTTGAATCGCACTACATTGCCCAATGTTTAAAATAATGCGAAATATGTTGAATAAAACATATAAAGTCTACTCGACCTGTATAATTAGCCATGAATTTTCAAAACATTCGGTCCTTAGCTCCACCTCGGAAGTAGCATTGGCTCATTTTGTAATGCACCGCAAAAAAAAGAGGTGGCGCCCGTGATTACCGGCCGTGTCCATAAAACAAAAGGCTCAAATGCAATCTTGTTTTTTTTGGCAAATACAAGTTATGAAAAAACAACAACAGAAAACTGTTTTTAACGCGGTTGTTTGTATGTTTCTGTCTGTAAAGTAGTTTTTAAAGAAACATAGGGTGATAAACATACAAACTATTGTGCATGGCCTAAATACTGGTTTTGCGGAACTTGTCGGAATGAGCCGAGTAAGGGTCGTTTGTACCATAGCAATGTCAGATGAACATAGAATGTCTTGACATAATATAAATTTAGTTGACCCTTTGATACTTATACATGTATATTTTCACATTTGTTAAACTGTTTCAATAGACCCTTTTCACAATACGCAAAAATTGATAAGAGCGCGAAGTCACGTGACTCGCAGAAATCCAGAACGAGGCTAAACGTGATGCCATTTCTAATAGTGCCACGCAACGCCGCATCAGATTTCAACCCTTTACGCTTTTGAACTATCGGCGACGTAACGATATTGTAAATACATTTATAAATGCATTTTATTGATTAAAGTACTTGTTTTTATTCAATTGTTTGCACAAATTGTGAGCATTTTTATCGCGGTGTTTAATCAAAGATATATCAATAATCTTGTTGATTGGTAGATCTGTTGTTTAATTGCCCCTGTGTAAATGTGGTACTCTTAGTGGAATGGCTGTACACTACAAGTAGTAGGCACGCTATCGTAATTTGTTAACGTAGCTGGCTAGCATTATATGTTACAAGCATTCAGTATGGAAATAAACAGACCTGCCGGACGGATGGGTTTTTGTTGGATTTTGGTAGCTGAACACCATACCGGACAGATGGGGTTTCCTCTGGTCACTCTAGCCCCTAATGCCTTAAACACAGCATTATTGAATATCGTTAATAAAAAAGAGAAACTGAGGGTATGATCAACAAGAAATATCTTTAACAAAGATATTCGTCGTATATCCCGACTTTGAAATAAAGTTAGAAAAAAATACATTAAAAAAAATAATTACATTGAAAATATAGATGTAATTAATGTTTTTTCTACACTTGTGAGTCGCATATCCACTTCATAAAATGTGTGTTATTAAGTGCACGCATATTTAAACCACACAATAGTGTTCGTAAGTAAAAATATACTGCGGGAGATCACATCATGCGTGTCCTCACATGGCTTATTATGAGTTTATTTCTTCACCATTGCGATATATGGTATGTTAATTTTTGATTAACACGCAGTTTTCATTCGACAGATTTAAATTACACTTTCAGAGCCGCGTCATGCGAAATTGGGTCTTATGGCGTTTCGGCCAGCTCAAGCCCAGCGCAGTCTGGTCAGGAGCTGCGCTGTCCGCTATAAAATCATGCAATGTTTCGTGGTCTCATTAGGTATCTCGTGACAAGACTGCGAGATGCGCAGGCTGTGCTATAGCCATATATAGCATATGGCATAAGACCCACTTTCGCATGACGTGAGTATTTAAAAATCTCTTTGCTTCTTGGGAATGGAACCTCTAAGCACAATACTTTTCAATAGAAAATTGAAGTCATTCGGTTATTTATAGCAAACTGGCAAATTTCGGTAGCCTATTGGAACGATTTCCAGACGGGCTGACCGAGTACAGCAAACATTTGTGGTTAGATAATTTAACGATTTCCGTCTTATCATGCCAATATTCTATTTCGGTAGTGTCTGTTTTCTCACCTTGAAAGCAATACTGTGTTATCAAAGTTGATCGATAGTCCAGTATGTCTTCCCCGGACAATTTAGTGACCGAGTACTGACACTGAAATTCTGCGAGATGGATTTTAACGCGTAATTGTAACTGGGTCAAAATTTGTGTCTATGTGTCGTATGAAAATGAAGAGTCTGGAATATCATACACTGAACACTGCTTCATCCTTTACGCTGTACACAGACGCAGAGATGGGGCCAAAGTTTTGAGGGATTTCTCTCGAATCAGCCAATGAAATATTCGAATGTATTCATTCGGGTCGGCTGACATTATGTTAATGTCATTTAAGGTGAAAAGCTGGGTTAAACAGCTTCGCCGAAAAAGGAAACACCAGAATTAAATCTTACATTTTACTTACATACCTAAATATCCATTCTCCACTTAAGTATGTTGAACCTTGCACAAAGCCAGTCGTCCCGTATGAGGACCAGTAAAAAGCTCAGAATACTGGCTGTCATGGCCGTAAAAACTTCTGGTGAAGTCTGCACGTTTATTTGTTTCTCCAGGACCCGGTTGCGCAAAATAAATATATTCAAACATTTTCAATTTTTTTCAGCAAACAAAATTTGTTTACAATAAACACAGATATGGAAGGGTTATTAATTAAGTCACATAAACAACTTGATCCAAAAATTAACAGCTGTTAGCTTTACTGGCTGTTAAAGTTTTGAGCAACCTGGTCCTGTTAACCCATTTATGCCTTAAGCGTCAAGAAAAAAGGCCTTGGCAAACAGCGTAGACCCAGATGAGACGCCGCATGATGCGGCGTCTCATCAGGGTCTGCGCTGTTTGCTTACAGGAATTTCTGTAAGAAATATTCTAAATATAAAAATAAACATACCAGACATCCCTAATTTTGCAAATAAATTGATCCAATTAAGAAGGATGGGAGAGTCCACTAGGCGTAAATGGGTTAATTAAACTGAATGTAATGGATTGGAAGCTGCAGAATGCATATTGGGCATATGGACACTTGGTAAATTATTGCAACTAGTATGCCGTGATGATTTGAGTATGGGGCAGCACAAAAAGACATCACCTGAGACCCCAAAAAGCTTATGTTTGTTTGTTTGTTTGTTTAGTTATTGTTTTTTCGCCGTTTTAAAAGGCATTTTATGTAAATGTATATCATGGCGGTCAGTTAACCATCTGTTTGTTTTTTTAAACGTCAACAAGTTTCCAATTTATGGGAGATATGATTCAGATAAATGTTTTGTCACATTTAAATGAAGATAAGGAAATACATGTGGCGTCTTGAGTGTTAACAAGGCTAATGATGACCAGGAATAATGGCTGGTAGACTAAAGGCATCACAAAAGCCCACCATGAGCATTTTCACTCAATGAGCTAAACATTAGAGTTAATAAGGTTATTACCTTTTATTCAGCTTTAAAAGCATTTTCATGTTAGGAACAGACACTTTTATATATTGAATTAACATAATCATTATTAAAGTACCAAAGCATTTTTAATTGTTAAAAAATACAACATTTCTTACTAACTTTGAGAACATGGACATGTTTAACACACTTCTTACGCATGCATAACAAATTAAAGCAATCCATAGATGTCTTGCTAATTAAAAAGCATTTTCTATATACATTGAGTTGCATCAAGCAAAAATGATCCTCATGCTACATGTATATGCTGCCAGAAAAGCACCAGACCAGCCTATGCATTAGCGCAGTCTGATCAGGAGCTACCCTGTCAGCTTATAAGACCAAGACACCTTTAAATAGCGGACAGGTTAGCTCCTGACCAGGCTGTGCCAACTGGCAGACTGGCCTGGAACAATGGCATAAGACCCATTTTCACATGACATAGACTCAATTTATGAATACTGTTATTAATGCATTATTAATTGAAATTCTAGTGAATCCAGTGAAATATTTAAATGAACCACATAAGTGCCAGTTTTCTATAGGCTCCTGGATAACATTTCAAGTAAATTCTTTAGAGAACATTTCATAATCAAGGTAAATATTGTTCCTCTATTTATAAAATGTGAAAAAATGAAATGTTTAGTAAAAAAATGTTGATGTACAATTAGCAAAACATATCACCACCACTAACTTGATGAACACATGTCGAAAAGATTAACATATATTTTCCTTATATACAAACATAACAATGATTTAAAAAAAGAGTTAACATTAAAAAAAAACACCATAAAACTGATAGAACAATTATTCAAAATGAACACAATTCACATCACAATTTTGTTTCCAGTACTGCATGAAAAACACAAACTCTATTTACAGTGAAGTGTCCTTGCACATACAAATGTATGATAATATTCACCGAAGATTATTTCATCCAAATGACCAATACATGTTTTTTATCATCCTAACTTTGGTATATAACTAACAATATTAACCTGCAACATATGACACTTACACAATATTTATCACTGACAATTTATATTTATAAGCATTCCTTCCAAATGATTAATCCTTTATAACCACTTCTGTAATATATCCTCATGTGTGTCTTCAAGTGATGACTATGGTTACATGCATAACCACACACCTAACACGAGAATGGTCGCTCTCCTCTATGTATCCTCATGTGTGTCATCAAGTTACCACTATGGGTACATGCATAACCACACACCTCACACTTGTACTCTCTCTCCTGTATGTATCCTCATGTATGTCATCAAGTTAACACTTTGGTTACATTCATAAACACACACCTCACATGTGTACTCCCTCTCTCCTGTATGTATTCTCATGTGTGTCATCAAGTTAACACTCTGGTTACATTCATAACCACACACCTCACACTTGTACTCCCTTTCTCCTGTTTGTATCCTCATGTGTGTCTTCAAGTCACCACTATGATAAAAAGCTTTACCACACACCTAACACTTGTACTCCCTCTCTCCTGTATGTATCCTCATGTGTGTCTTCAAGTCACCACTATGATAAAAAGCTTTACCACACACCTAACACTTGTACAGTCTTTCTCCTGTATGTATCCTCATGTGTTTCTTAAAGTTACCACTCTTGATACAAGCATAACCACAAACCTCACACTTGTACAATTGCTCTCCTGTATGTATCCTCATGTGTGTCATCAAGTTAACACTTTGGTTACATTCATAACCACACACCTCACACGTGTACTCCCTCTCTCCTGTATGTATCCTCATGTGTGTCTTCAAGTGATGACTATGGCTACATAAATAACCACACACCTCACACGAGTATGTATCCTCATATGTGTCATCAAGTTACCACTATGGGTACATGCATTACCACACACCTCACACTTTTACTCTCTCTTCTGTATGTATCCTCATGTGTGTCATCAAGTTACCACTCTGGTTACATGCATAGCCACACACCTCACACTTGTACTCCCTCTCTCCTGTATGTATCCTCATGTGTGTCTTCAAGGTACCACTCCGGTTACATTCATAACCACACACCTCACACTTGTACAGTCTCTGTCCTGGATGTATCATCATGTGTGTCTTCAAGGTACTACTCTGGTTACATGCATAACCACACACCTCACACTTGTACGGTCTCTCTCCTGTATGTATCATCACGTGTGTCTTCAAGTGATGACTATGTTTACATGCATAACCACACTCCTCACACTTGTACGGTCTCTCTCCTGTATGTACCCTCATGTGTCTCTTCAAGGTACCACTCTGGTTAGATGCATAACCGCACTCTTCACACTTGTACTCTCTCTCTCTTGTGTGTATCTTCATGTGTCTCTTCAAGTGATCCCTCCGGTCACATGCATAACCACACACCTCACACTTGTACTCCCTCTCTCCTGTATGTATCCTCATGTGTGTCTTCAATGTACCACTATGGTTACATTCATTACCACACACCTCACACTTGTACAGTCTCTCTTCTGTATGTATCATCATGTGTGTCTTCAAGGTACCACTCTTGCTACATGCATAGCCACACACCTCACACTTGTACGGTCTCTCTCCTGTATGTATCATCACATGTGTCTTTAAGTGATGACTTTGTTTATATGCAGAACCACACTCCTCACACTTGTACGGTCTCTCTCCTGTATGTATTTTCATGTGTCTCTTCAAGGTACCACTCTTGTTTGATGCATAATCACACACTTCACACTTGTACTCTCTCTCTCTTGTGTGTAATTTCATGTGTGTCTTCAAGTGATCACTCAGGTCACATGCATAACCACACTGCTCACACTTGTACTCTCTCTCTCCTGTATGTATCCTCATGTGTGCCTTCAAGTTACCACTATGGGTACATGCTTTACCGCACACCTCACATGAGAACGGTTTCTCTCCTGTATGTATCCTCATGTGTGCCTTCAAGTTACCACCATGGGTACATGCTTTACCACACACCTCACATGAGAACGGTTTCTCTCCTGTATGTATCCTCATGTGGGCAATCAAATTACCATTATGGTAAAATGCTTTACCACACACCTCACACATGTACACTCTCTTTCCTGTAGGTATCCTCTTGTTTGTATTCATGAAACTATTGATATTACTAGTATACTTACACACCTCACGATTGTTCTCCTCTAATATTGCACTTGTTAATTGCTTATCACAGACACTTAGTGAAATATCACTTTTATTATGTTGAACATTTGAAATACTGTTGATCTTACAGTCATTGGTTGTAGGATTTATCTCTTTTGAATACGTTTTAATATAACTATGATCATTTTCTCGACGCCACTGATATGTGAGTTTATCACCACCATGCATTCTCCTCATATGACGAACAAAGGGACCTGCAGTTGTGAACACTATCTTGCAGTACACACATCGGTAAATTTCTGAAAAATAACAATATTAACTAGTGATGGCAAAATTATTTGAATATTCGAATATTTGATTGAATGGTCGGTATTCGAATAACAGAATGTGACATTCGCATTTTTTTTTTTTTTTCAAACATAATTGCCCTTATATTTAATGACCTGTGAGCCGCTTACTTATTGGCAACTGAAATCATTTGGGATTAACATGTTTGATGTGACGTTCTTCGTGTCGAACTGATAACGCGGCCCGTACTAACGTTGATTGCGTAGTGCAATATACACACTCTAAGAAAGGCCCTGAACTGTTTGTCAATGGGGTGTCAATTAACGGCTTCAATTGACTGGCGAATAATAATTAAGTTTCTGTGATCACAGTATGAACAGCCATTAAAATGTGTGAATTACTCAAATTGCTCTTAAGCCAGGACGACACTGAAGCATAAATCGCATTAAAAAGGCGCTGTCACCACCGAAAGGCTTTGTGATGTTCTTTGCATGACTTATTGATATGTTTCTTTTTATAAATGTTCATGATATCGTTATTTTAAAATTTCAAATAAAAATAAAATTCTATGACATGATGTTTTTCCTTTTATTTGTTCTTGAATATTTGGTGTACTTTGCATTATTGATATCTTTCTTTATATAAACGTCCATGCTATCCTTACTTCAAAATTTCAAATAAAAATAAAATTCTATGAAATGATGTTTTTCCTTCTATTTGTGCCCGATTACAGTATCTGTCATAGTATTAGCCGACAGCGATACAACTATTTGATAGCAACGTTAATAAACAGCCTCGTTTAATTTACTTCAAATGGATATAACTTACAAAACAATGGAAGTTAACACATTACAAGTTTCACTCTTTTCTGATAAATTTCGCATAAATAGGCTTTTTCAAAGTTTGTTTTTACAATTAAGCTACATTTTCTTTCTATTTCTCTACACAACAATTGTATATTCAATTGTATTTCTGTTTCAACTTATATTTAATATCCCTACTGGTTATGTTACTGAGTAATAGAAGTTAAATCAATCCAGCCGTTTTATGTGTATATTCGATTGAATGGATTTGCAAATATTCAAAAACCGATATAGGTTTTCGATGCCATCCCTGATATTAACATGATGTTCAAGACAAATTTTTACATACAAATAAAATTATGTAATATGTATGAAATTTTTACCCGGAATATATGTTTTGCTTCTATTGACAATACAATCCCATGAAAATATTGATGAATCAACCTTGAAGAGTGAACAAGTATTTAATGCCAGGATAACCTGTAAAAACAGACAACAAACCTTCTCTGTTGACATATTTAGGTCTGAAATGCAAGTTCTTGTCTCTGATGAGGCCAAGTTCTCTGGCGCATTCATCTCCATACCAGGTTAGCAGTTCCTCTCCTGAAGCAAAAAAAATTATTTACAAGTTATTTATAAACAAGAACTACCATTAAAGATGTATCCTTACTTTGAAATAAAGTTAGAAAACTTACGTTTCTAAATAACTAAACTGAAAACAAATGTTTCATTGCTGTTGTTTTGTTTTCACTTATTAGTCACATATCCATGAAATGTGTGTTATTAAGTGTTCATATATTCAAACCACAAAATAGTGTTTGTAAACATAAATTTTAATTATAGTACGGGAGATCTCATCATATATGTCCTCACAACGCTTATAATCAGTTTATTTCTTCAGCATCGATAAAATATGTTATGTTAGTATTTGATTAACACGCAGTTTTATTTTGACACATTCAAATCAAACTTTAAAAACTGCGTCATTGGGTTTTATGGCGTTTTGGACAGCGTAGCTCAAGCCTAGCCTAAACAATTGTGCAGTCTGGTCGGAAGCTATACTGTCTGCTATAAAATCACGCAAGGCTTCATAGTCTCATTAGACATCTCCTGACCAGACTGCAAGCTTCGCAGGCTGGGCTATAGCTGCGCTGGGCACTTGTGGCATAAACCCATTTTTGCATGATGCTGGTTTAAAAAAATCTCAATTTGTCTTGTAAATACAACATCTAAGCACAAGACTTTTTGATAGCAAATTGAAGTTAAACTGTGTGATTTATAGCAAACTGACAAATTTTGGCAGCCTTTTCAGGCTTTCAGGAACGATTTCCAGACAGGCTGACCGAGTACGGAAAACATTTGTGATTTGATAATTAAACAATTTCTCTGTTATCATGACACTATACTATTCCAGTAGTGTATGATTTCTCATCTTGAAAGCAATGCTGTGTTATCAATGTTTATTGATAGTCAATTATGTCTTCCCCGGATGATTTAGTGACCGAGTACTGACCCTGAAATTCTGTGAGATTGATTTTAACGCGTAATTCTAACTGGGCCAAAATTTGTGTCTATGTTTCGTATGAACATGCAGAGAGTAGTCCGGAATTCCTTACACTGAACAGTGTTACATCCTATACACTGATGCAGTGATGTGGCCAAAGTTCTGGGGGATTTCTCTGGTATCAGCCAATGAAAAAATATTCAAATGTATTCATTCGGGTCTGCTGCCGTTATGTAAAGGTCATTTAATTAAGGTGAAAAGCTGGGTTAAACAGCTACGCCGAAAAATGTGAAAATGTTCTACCTTTTTGATGTAACGTTAAATTCCTTAATTAGACTTTTGTCACAAATGCAACTTAACACCAAAGTTATTTCTGAAAAATGTGCGTATGTGTTAATTTTATAACATAAAATTATAAGCAATTTATTCTTCTAAAAAAAATTCAAGTTTTGATTCTAAGGTCTGAATAAAGGACAGGCTTTAAGTCAAAATAAAAGTTTTGGATATTTATGGCTTTTCTTTATATCTGTTATGTTTTGTATGATTAAAATGGAATGGCACAGTACAAAGGAAAACTGGTAAAGTTTCACACAAAACTAAAAGTTATTTGTTTATTTGTTCACAACATGGATTCACACCCAACAAGACATAGTGAGAAGCATGATGTTTCAATTACTTGGAATCTTTTGACGTTTTATATGAGGTCTTTCTTTACCTGAGGCTGAATTATGCGAGGATCTGGAATGTGTCTCAGACAGCACTCAGACTTGGGAAGAAGTTTGAATTAAAGCTGCAACTTAAAACTATTTATTTCTTACTCTAAGGTACATGTATTTAATGTTGGTGTGACCTTGTCCTGTGGGGAAAACCAAAGTACAGTCCAAACATTTAGTATTGATATCTTCAGTCATACAACATATATATACCTGGTAAAACTAGCTTCAATGTGCAGTAATAGATGCCTCCTTTGTACTGGATTGCTACAAGGTTCTGACCTGCGTCTGTCATTGCACAGTTCACGTATCTCATCCAGTTAGAGTTGGCCTTGTTCTGGGCATCCACAAAGTGGCTCGCTTTGCCTTCCTTATAGATCTGAATTGCATAGATTCTTACTATCAACAACCAACAGGTACACAAGATTGATACACAAGAAAGCCTTATATACTTGTTATTGAGAGCAACATTAAAATGTAAGACTACAATACCAAAGAATGCATTTAGCAACTAAACAGCAGCAATGATAATATACTATTTTCTACAGAACACACACAATAGTACAGTACTTGATATCCTTCAATTACACACTAATTTAAAACAAGAGTGCCAAACTGTCACAAGATACGCCCGTTTGAAGGTTTTGGACAACTTGATAGCTTTACCATTTGAGTGGCAAAATGATATATTTTTGAAAATTAAGCAGCACATATTTGAACTTGACCTAGATATCAATTAGACACAACTTCTGACCAAATTTGGTAAAGACAGGATGAAAACTACTTCAATTAGAGAGCGGACACCATGCTAAATGCTTGAAATGCATTAAGTGACCTAGTTTTTGACCCAGCAAGACCCATATTTGTTCTTGACCTAGATATCATTTAGACTCAACTTCTGACCAAATTCAGTGAAGATCAGATGAAAACTACTTCAAGTAGAGAGCGGACACCATGCTAAACGCTTGAAATTCATTAAGTGACCTTGTGACCTATTTTTTGACCCGCCAAGACACATATTTGTTCTTGACCTAGATATCATTTAGACACAACTTCTGACCGAATTCGGTGAAGATCGGATGAAAAATACTTCAATTAGAGAGCGGACACCATGCTAAATCCTTGAAATGCACTAAGTGACCCAGTGACCTAGTTTTTAACCCAGCATGACCCATATTCGGACTTGACCTAGATATCAACTAGATGCAACTACTGACCAAGTTTGGTGAAGATCGGATGAATACAATTTGAATTAGAGTCCGGACAAAGTGGCGCCGTTGAAAATGCACTAANTTCGCCCGCCGCCCGCCCGCCCGCCAAGGGGTTTCACATAATACGTCCCGTATTTTATACGGGCGTATAAAAATAACTGAATCAGTCTCACAAAATGTGTGATATCTATACATACCAGCATGCTAATATATAACACGTTATAGTTATATCAACTACATCTGTGTCACATACACTGATGCATTAATGACATATGTTTGGACTCTGACATATCAACTATAAATTCTACAGTAGACAAACATACGAAAGGTCATACATCAGCCAAAACTGGTCACAGTTTAAATTCCTTTCTTAACAATCATCGAGACACTAAGAATATTCAGCTTTTATAGACTGACCAAAATCCGCCAAGCACTTACGAAGCTTTGATTTTGGGAATAAATATTCTAGAGTGGAAAACCAGACAAAGACCCTTACTCTGCCAAAAACTTGACACATATTTTTTTTCTTTATTAACAATTATCCCTGCAGTACGATCATTCAACTGTGAAAACTTGAGCTAGATCAACCCAGTAATGAAAGAAGTTGAAAACACCAAATTTTGGGACTATAAATTCCATAGTGGTAAAACAGATCAAGGGCCATAATTCTGCACAAACTTGAGGCAGCCAATGTTACTTTTTGTTGCCATTATCTATGCATGAGGGTTATTTTGAGAGAGATCCACCAACTAATTAAAAATGAATTTGAAATCTCAAGCTTCAGGATATGAAATACAGACAAAGCAGCATAATTCAGCCAAAATACCTCGAAGACCTGATTCCTTTCCTTACAATTATCTACACATTCAAGTAACTAAACAGTTTCAGTGTGCACGAGATCAACCCTGCGGTTCAAGAGTAGCTGAAAATACAAGCTTTGTGCTGAACAGACATGCTGAGGGACAGACGCACTGGTACAATGTTTAATGCCTCCCACTTTGTGGTGGCATAACAAACATTAAATTACTGTATAGACTTTATAGACAGAGAATGCATTTCGTGCAAATGCAGCTCTTTATTTCCCACCATTAACCCTTTGCATGCTGGGAAATTTGTCGTCTGCTAAAATGTTGTCTGCTGAATTTCTAAAATTAGCATTTTCTTCGATTTTTTTTCAAAGAATACTATCTGAATTGCAAACAGTTTGGATCCTGATGAGACACCACATTTTGTGGCGTCTCATCTGGATCCAAACTGTTTGCAAAGGCCTTCAAAATTCGGTTCCAGCACTGAAAGAGTTAAGACTTTGTTGTCTTGCATTTCAAACAATAAAAATGTATAAATGCATCAAACTTAGCATCACTTTGAAGTCACCCTCACCAGCCAGCAATATCCTGACTTATGGTTGTCAGTGATGATATCGCCCCCATACGGTCCAAACATGATCCTGGACTCCAGTCCCACCTTTGAAAATACCCCTAGACCAGCTCCGAATATTTGTGAGGTTTTAATTTCAAGGCCATCTGGCAAGGTATTGTCAGCTCTAAGGGGGTCCCCTTCTGGCACCTGCAGTTGATATTAAGGTATATGAAAATGTACTGAATTCTTTATTTCAGAAGAGAGACATAGCACAAGTCTCACACTCTTTTCTCAATTCTGTCAAATTGTCTTCTACAGCATTTATGTTAAGCAATACTGCCATTTCTACCCGCCTAGTATATTTTTCGAAAATAATATGTATGTTTGTATTGTATTGCTTATATGTACTTTGATTGAACTAAAAAAAATGTGTTTTAACCAAATGTAAATGTATTGACATACATTAAGACAATGAAAATGTGCAACATTCATAATTACACATTTCGAGTAACAGCCTCATGTACCCATACTTCGAATATGCAACTATTTTTTTCAATTTCCTTATTCTCTCTTCCACATTTAGTGTGTTTACTGTGTATTAAAGATAAACAAAGCTCCACCTCTTTGTCCTGTATGTAGTTGTAGGGTCCATGGACAGGGCAGTTCCCTTCAAACTTCTTGTTGCATACTACACAATCTATGAGAGCAAAAAAATCACAAGACAACAATCAAAATAAGTCAAATGCTAAAATCAAGTACTTGTTCATCAGCTTTAAACAACCAACTTAAATATACACAATGTATTATGAATGTTACAAAACTTAATATATTTGGGTGCATATCTGAAAAACAGCCCAGGGATTTCAATAGCTTTTGAAAACCAGGAGTAAAAAGTGAATGCCAGACATAACTCCACCCGGACAAAACCCTCCCGTAATTTTAATAGGGGGCGGACAAAATGCCTCCCATGAAAAAACGGGGGCGGACAAAAACCCTCCCATGAAATCTGAGCTACGAATTCAAGTACCAACGATTATTTATACATTTTCAATCTGAAATCGGTCATTTCTGAATGTCATTTCCAACATTTTCTTTTGTTGTCGGTTATCAGAGATATTTGTTGTTTTTTTTTTGTTAATTTGTCGGTGTTAAATTGCTTTTAATTGATTCTGTGATTAAACTAATTAAAAACTAAAAGTAGTTGCAGATTCACATTTTGATATTTTGAGTAAATTTTTTGGATTAATGAATGCAGACAATTTAGTAACATGCAAAGCAAACCCACTGTTAATTGTTAACAGAATTTCACTTTCATTTTCGCAAGGTTTTCAGAAAGTCCCCGGGAAGCACATTTTTTTGCATGGATGTTCATATGAAGCGATTAAACGTTGCTCTGTATCCTATTGCATTCAATCTTAATTTAATCATTTAATGTTTTAATATGATGTTATTATTATTATATTAAATATAATATTGGATTATCGGATATATATGCACATTAGAAAAGCGGAATGTATACAGTTAATCGATAAATATTTTCTTCTTTCAATTTCACACCCCTGAAAACACAATACACACACTGGGTAAATTTTTCGGATTAATGATACAGGTTTTTTTTTCCCCTTTTTGGGAAGATAGCCCATGGCTTTGGATTTGGGAATTTTATCGGCATTTTCAAGAAATTGGGAAAATAAATTCAGTAGCCTTCTTTTGTAGCACTTTAGTACAACCATATATATTGATATAACTCTGTATAATAATAAAAACTAAAATCATATAAATCATTATTATGTACTTTGTTACATGTAATTGAAAAAAATTGTGATAAAATAATCATTAGACACTTCTAAAAATTTTTTTTTTTTTTTTTTTTTTTTTTTAAATTGGGATTTTTTTCCAAATTTTGGGAAAAAAGGATACCTTTTTCCATTGGGAACATAGCCGTTATTCGGCTATAAAATCGGGCCAAAAAAAACCCTGAATGAATGCAACACTGTGTGAAAAATTACATTTGTCAGTGTTTAATTTCATTCACGGGAGGGTTTTTGTCCGCCCCCATTTTTTCATGGGAGGCTTTTTGTCCGCCCCCTGTTTTTTCATGTGAGGCATTTTGTCCGCCCCCTATGAAAATGACGGGAGGGTTTTGTATGGGAGGGTTTGTCCGTATTCCGTCAAAAGTACCCAGTGTGAAATTTCAGGGGTCATTATACTAAAGTCTAGATATTTTGTTTCTGAACATAATTGCTCTACAAATGTTTCTTTGTATGAATTTAAGCATATTACTTTACAACAAGGCTTGTCACCATAGGATGACATATGCCCCCTTTTTCCACATTTTTCTAAACCTAAACGCAAAGTGTTTTTCCACATTTTGCGAAACCTAAACGCAAAGTGTGACGGAATTTCAGACAGCCAGACAGATGGACAGATAAACGGACAGTGCGATCAATATATGCCCACCTTGGGGGGCATAAAAAAAGTGTCATACTCAGTACATTTTTGGGTTATTTTTATCGTTACATTTGCATCAAAACGATGCAAGGCAAATTATTTGGCAAAAATGACAAAATTGCAACACCAAAAAGCAGGATTCTTTGGAACTTAAATTGAAATCTATGACAGCCTAGTTTATAACTATATCCAGGGATATCAGTTCCAATAATTAGATATATTAGGTTTCTTCAAATAATCTTTTACTTTTTGAGTTATGTGCTAAACATAATCGGACAGAAAAGCAAATATGCCCCCGTTTGAATGTAGGAGCATAGCAAGGGAGCTATGATAGCCTGAGTTCAAGGAACGATTGTCATTGATTTGACCTACTGACTTAGTTTATAACTCTATGTGACCCTGTTTTAATTTAGGCCTACATATGGTCAAGAAAATCAATTAGACAATCCAAATTAGCCACAAATAAGGCATTTTTAAGTGTTTTAGTATTGTTCTCAGATTTGACCTGAAGACCTAGTTTTTGACCACAACGGACACAAATTCTAAGTAGGTTTTGTCAAGATGAACATTGTGACCAATTTTCTTCAAGATTAAATATTTAGGAGCCTTGTAATATGGTTACAAAGTTTTTCTGAAATTTGACCCAGTAACAGAGGTTTTTTACCCCAGCCATAATTGCACTTGGCTTAGATATTGTTACATAGACATTCTGACCAAGTTTCATCAAGATGAATCATAAGTAAAGCTCTACCATAGTGGCAAAGTTTTCAAAATGTCACGAGGTGACTGAGTTTTGACTCCAGTTGACCCCAATTCTAATTTTGTCTAGATATTGCAAAGTTAAACATTCTTACCAAGTTTTATCACAAAAGATTCATACATGTGCCTTCCAAATAAGTTACATAGATTTTCTAGGATTTGATCTGTTAACTTAGTTTTTAACGTACTTGACCCAGTCTCTTACTTGGCCAAGATATTGTAAATATAAACATACTGACTGACAAAGTTTTATCAAGATTGCTTTAACTGTTGTAGGAAGAGTACCATAAGGAAACGAGCCAATGTTGACTATGCACACAACATGACGTCGAAATAGGACTGATCACAATAGCTAAAATCTTGATCTAAGTGCTCAGGGAGCTAAAAATGATTATTATAGTTGGTGCCCTTTTGTAAAACTTTTTAGCGCAAGGTAAAGCATGTTTAGTTCTAGGACTTACAGAGCAAGTTGTCATCATCTGGAGGTTCCAGGTTCATGCAGCTGCTTATCTTCCCCTCTTGAAGACTGTACTCAGTCTTGTCCTTTTCAGGCGTCTCTGCCTTCTTCACTCTCTGTAATGGTGTTTAAGACAATGAATATTGATTACATTTAACACTTTATATTCTGATAATAATTATCTTTGAATGAAAACAAACAAGCATCCCATGCAAAAGATTCTAAATATCTCATTTGTCAAACAAACTCTACTAAAAAAGAAAGAAGAAAGACAGTTGAGCGAAATGAAAATTAGCCATGTTTATGTCAATTTTGATCAAGGTTTGCGGAGATTTTA
This sequence comes from Dreissena rostriformis, assembly GCA_007657795.1. Lineage (NCBI taxonomy): Eukaryota > Metazoa > Mollusca > Bivalvia > Myida > Dreissenidae > Dreissena > Dreissena rostriformis. The sequence continues at coordinate 101,858 of VMBQ01002575.1, read as the reverse complement.
ACATGTTCTTAATGTTTACTTATAAAAAACAAATTAAGGCTCCCTTGTTTAAAAATGTCAATGACTGATCAACTTACTTTTTTATCTCTATTACCAATTAGATGATTACAAAAGACCAAGAAATATATTAAACTTAAGAATGCTTTTCTTGGAAAGGTATGGCTTTAGCTAGTGGACAGAAAGTTCTGGAAGCATTTGGAGAAATTTCCATTTCTATGTCTTGAAAGATTTGCAGAGTTTTTAGAGTAAATATGGCCAATAATGTAAAAATAATATGATGGAAAGCAGGTAAACATAAACCAGGAATGAATCAAAGACACAATGCCCCCACCACAAATCTGATATATATTATTCAGTGGAAAAAACAACAAAGAGACACACTTTAGCCAAAACTGGTCAAAAACAAAATTCCTTTCTTTACAATCATCTTAACATTCATGTAAGTAAGCAGCTAACTAAAGTCAATAAATGCTTAAAGAGCTTTTCTGTACACAATATTTTCAGATGTTTTTATTATAGAGTGAAGTAGAAATGTGTATGTAGGACACAGATGCCCCCACATTTCACATTGTCTGAAAACTCTACTCATGTTGGAAAAAACTGAACCAAAAGATGGAGGTGCGCAAGTTCACACGCTTATTAAAATGTTTGGTTAGCTTCAGTTTCTAGGAGCAATACTTTTTGAGTGTTATTTTTTGCTAAAAAGGGATAGCAACTCCTGTCGTGTACAAAACATCACAACCAAGATATAATTGCCCACAACTCTACATGCTAGTTAAAAAGTTGGTAAAGTTTCAGCCCTTGAGTTTCACGCTTGTTATTTTTAATTAGTCGCCACACAAGTTAAAAAATGTAATTTTAAAGGAAAAATGAAAATTGTTTACTCATTATGCTTAATTGGGCAGTGATAGTTTGAGCAAAATCTGCAAATCAGAAGCCTTAAAAACACAAAATTTTGGGACTATATTCTTTTGCGGAAAACTGACCAAACACCATAACCCTGGCAACACTTGTTGCAGCCGATTGTCCTAACCCCGGTACTTTATTATCATAACACATTAAAGACATTCAAATGTGAAAGTTTGGGCAAGATCCACCCTGAAGTTAAAGAGAAGTTGAAAACACAAGCTTCTGGACGGATGAACGTATGGACAAGTGCAATGGTTAATGCAGAACGTATGGACAAGTGCAATGGTTAATGCAGAACGTATGGACAAGTGCAATGCTTAATGCAGAACGTATGGACAAGTGCAATGCTTAATGCAGAATGTATGGACAAGTGCAATGCTTAATGCATCCCACAAGGAGGTAGCGTACTAACAAAAACAAAATACTGATAACTAATACGAACCTGAACACTCTCAAGGTCAACCAGTTTGTGCAATTTTCTCTTTGCTGGTTGCACAATAAGGGGGACAGTCCTTTTTGCAGCAATCTCTGCAAACATATACCGTAATTAAAATTAAACTACTGTAATACTTGATACAACAAGAAACGTGCCAATGCTATAAAACCAGGTCTTCAACCTTCAACCTAAAAATCTAATTAATGACTAATTCCGCCCCCCCCTCCCCCATTTTTTTGGCTTGAGGAAATCACTTCAAATGAATTACCAGATTCATTTTTTCCGCAGTTTGAATCCATCAGGACGTTGAGGCTGCATTCATGGTCCATTTGTGTTGTCTGTACACAAACAGAATAAGCAATAGTTGGTAAAGCACAATATTGGTGTACATTTGAAAGTTTGGTCTCTTCCCTCTTCACAAATACAGAATTGTCCTTGACTGTATATGTATTTATGTACTGTTTTTCCATCCTAGTGCCACATACAGAACTGAGGCCATTTCTTGTTATATATCTCTGTTCTGTATTTGGATTTACAGACTGTTTTGTTTTCCCAAATACAGGACGGAGCCCATTTAGTGCTGTATATGTATTTGAATCGGTAGACTGCTTTCTGTTCACACATACAGAATTGAAGCCAGCTTGTCTTGTGACATCTTGATGCATAACGTCACCACCTGTCTGTTCCGTTTTTACACATGCGTCACCATCCGTCTGTTCTGTTTTTACACATGCCGAGGTGAAACCATTTTGATCCATATCTAAACATCCTGTTTGTTCTGATTGATCACATATTAAATTCAAGCCATTTTGTTTGTTGCTACCTTGATGAATCTCTACCCATAGAACCTGTTCTGATTTGGCACACGCAGAATAAAAACCAGCAGCTGGATTACACCATTCATCAGTCTCAACTTTGACACAAACAGAGTTTAAGTCATCTAATATTTGGTCTGAAATTAAGGTTTCCGGACCTGCCCTAGCCGATATAGAGTTTACCTTAGTTTGGATTGTGTACTCCCTTTCCTTTATAATCGCAGTCTTGCTTTCGGAGTCACTTCCCATGATATTGCATTCTGTATCTAGTTTTCTTCTTTTGTACTTTTTGGAGGTCGCCCGAATAGGACTTTTCCGTATGCTTGTCATTCTGAAAATGATTAACAGATAAAATGAATTGACAATTGCAAACATACCGTAAAATAAAGCATAAAAAAATAATTATGTTTAATTGATATACTAATCAACTTTTATTTTCAAAAATTAGAATTTACTAGATTTTGCTGCACTAGTGACTTATACATCCAGGCGTTGCATGTGGTAATCTGCAGCCAGTAATAACAATAAAAATTTGGACCCTTTGAGGGAGGGGGACCCGGGACATGTATCCTAGACAATTTTAAAAATGAAGATGCAAAATCCTGCACTTTGAAGGTTATAAAATCTACTTCAGGCACTTTATTCTCCATTCTGTCAGCATTTTTTCAAATATAAAATCCATCAGCAGTATATGCCTTTATTTCAAGTTTTGTGCCTTTCTACATGTATAGAAACACATGTTTCTGAAACAAGGGTGAAAACTCCCATGCAGATTTGGCAATGCAAGCAAAACAATCCTACTGTACTGCCCATGATCAGAGATCACAAACAAACCAGAATATGAATTAAAACAAGTGTTTCGCAGTCGGAGACATATGAACCCCTAAACAGGGCCTTGATTTTCACACTTATTGAGACAGTGATCTTGACCTTTGACCTAGTGAACCTGATTTCATTAGGGGTCATCTACTGTCCAAGGCCAATACACATGTGAAGTATCAAGTCAATCGGGTGAGTTCTTGATCGGAAACGATTTTCAAAATTATTGTGATAGTGACCTTGACCTTTGACCTAGTGATCCCAATTTTTTATAGGGGTCATCTACTGGCCAAGACCAATGCATATGTGAAGTATCAAGCCAATCGGTCAATTCTTTGACCAGTTATTGATCCGAAACAATTTTCACACTTATTGTGACAGTGACCTTGACCATGCCCTTGTGACCCTATTTCAATAGGGGTCATCTACTGTCCAAGGCCAATACACATGTGAAGTATCAGGCCAATTGGTCAATCTGTTCACAAGTTATTGATCGGAAACAAACTGGTCTACGGACAGACACACAGACCGAAAAATAGAGCCACCGACATCCAGCAAAACAATAAACCCCCTCTTCTTCGAAGGGGGGCATAATTAAGATGATAAATGAACATAAATGTTTTCAGTATAATTTAAAATGACAATGACTAGACAAGATGGGAAGAATATGATTAATGCAAGAAGTTTAGAAGTGAGAAATATTCACTGAAACGGATACAATAAACACTGCATACATGTGTTGGATCAAAAGTAATTAAGTTTCTATAATTCTTTTAAAATAAAAACTGTTAGTACTAAACATGTTTTTTTCTTTGCTTGAAAGTAACACTCAAATCTTGAGTGCTGCAATATGTGTAATAAAGGAAAATATACCACCATTGATTTGAATAGTATAATCATATATGCCATATATGGGCCAAAACGGGACCTTTCTGGAAATTCAACGGGATATTTGACTAGAACATGTTAATTTTGTAAATAAGAATTAAGATTATTTCCTCTTTTTCTGAAGAAACAAGCATACATGATGTGTAGATCTGTACTAATGTAGTAGATTATGCTGCTCTTGTCCTTAGAATCGAAGCTAGTCAACTCGTACCTAAGTCAACTCGTACCTTCGGTCAACTCGTACCCGAATTGGTCAACTCGTACCCGATTTTTGGTCAACTCGTACCCCCACTAGTCAACTCGTACCCAAATTGGTCAACTCATACCCTCCTAAAAAATATTTATATATATCAAAGACGTGAACTATGTTTTTGTATATGTTTTTGATATGAATATAGATAAAGGTTATACTTTTTTTTTCAAAAGTAGACAAGTTAATTATTTTTCACACGTGTATAATTATAAACGACGTGTTTGTCGGCGTTTTGTTTGATAAAATGTTGGGTAATAACACCTTTATGACAACAGGACCGTCGGCGATTTGTTAAACAATTTGTTTGTCGTGCATCTAAAATGACACGCGCGGTAGTTGTCGGCATTTTCTGTGATGAAATGTTTGATTGTAAACACCGCATGATGACTTAACCAATTAAAGGTATGATCCACTTTGAAGTTAAAGGAGTATGTTTTTCTCACTTTCATATGAGTAAATCCCCAAATTACTATATAAAGCCTTGCAGATTGGCTTTAATCATTAATCATTAATATCTTGAAACTAAAAACGGACTCTGTGTTTCGTGTCTTGGATTTAATTTCATTTATTGTTTATTATTTATTGTGGATTATAATTTAAAAGTGTTTTGTTTAATTAATCTGCATCATCATGGATGAGGGAGATAGTGACTGTGTTTGTGTTGTTTGTGGAAACATTGTTTCCGATGAGTGTAAGGAATTATGTGCGAAGAATGTGATAGATGGCAACACAGACACTGTA
>VMBQ01002575.1:67110-96850 GCA_007657795.1 Dreissena rostriformis | reverse complement strand
TATACATTTATTATTTCATTGTTAATGATTAAATTTAATACACTTGAAAATTACAGCAGATCTTGAAATAACAGATGGATATAAACTGACGTTGTAAAATATAAAAGACGAATCCGTCATAGCGCAGCCAGTTTCAATTACTATGTACAAGATGGAGAAATATTATTATATTTTACTGCTTCTTTGATGTTATGACAATAGTTTGTTTCTTATTTTCAGGGTGGCACCGACGCCTCAACCACAAGGCCAACGACAGCTGCCCGCCGTTCTATCTTCTGGCGAAGCTGTTGCACGATGAGGCCGTCACCGCTGTCAGAAACGCGGAGCTCGTTTCGGATATGAAACTCCGCCGATACCAGCGAGCAAGGTATGCGACTCTTCAGGGGAAGACTTTCGCCCTGTGGAAGAGCTACAGAGATGGCAACCTCACCTCCACAGGCCTGCTGAAGGCGTTCAGCTGCCTGTACAAGCCATCTGTGAGTGTCACAGACGCCGTCGAGTAATTGATCAATGTGTTGATCTTTGTGAACAAGTTTGTGGTCTTTGAAAACAGTGTTGGTTCTGTTTCTGTTTTAAATGTGAAACTTTGTTGTTGTACATAATCTATGTCGGTAGTTGTATTAAGTTTAATAAAAGTTATTGTGTTTAAAACATGTATGTAGTTTTGTATAAGATGGTTTTAAATGTGAAACATTGTTGTTGTACATAATCTATGTCGGTAGTTGTATTAAGTTTAATAAAAGTTTTTGTGTTTAAAACATGTATGTAGTTTTTGTATAAGATGGTTTGTTTGTTACCCTGGTGAATATAATGTTGTTTTTTTAGTGTTAAATGTGAATATAGTATATGTTATTTGTGTGTTTTATAACTGCCAAAATAAAAACACAAGAGACAATAACTTGCATTCTTTTTATTTCAATGTTCAAATTATTCAAACATTATGACCGTTGTTTCAAATTTACATGGAAATCTTATTATTTTATTGAAGAATGCTAAAACATCTAAATACTCAAATTAAATCAGTTTAGTTTACACTAATCTTTTTTAATTGATTGGATAGTTGTTAGTTTGGATTCAAAGGTGTTCTTCATTATTAACAATTACATATATGATATTGTTTCAGCGATTTCTAATCGAATAATAACTGTTATACTTAGAGAACACAACTATTTTCAAACTAATGAATGTTTTTCACGCGTATATTTACTCAAAATTGTTTTAAGTGGCAGTTACTTTTGAATTAAAGCGATCTATTAAAATTAAAAGAATAGCCTGTCCTTAATCAAAACACCGACAGTGCAATCACGGAAAAGAACAATAAAACAATTAACGCAATGACATTTACCCCAACCCCTAGTTTATGACCCCTAACAAGGGATATTAACACATCACTATTGGCAACCTCAGAGCAGACGGAGAGGATTTTACGTTTTATTTATATAACGATGATTAGCCGAAATATTGGACTTAGTCGTTTTTGAAAGATAAATGATTTCTATATATTTCTTAGATAATATAATCTTTGTATATTGGACATATTGATAAGAATAATAAATATATACTTAGGTAATTACTTTATTAGTCATATCGTAGACTGGTAAAAAAAACATACAAGTTATGTTATTATATGCCAAAATATAACTTTAATTGGTCAACTCGTACCTGTAATAAACATAATTTATGTAAACACCCATCGCATTTTTTTTTCCATAAAGAACAAAAATTAAAAAGGTACGAGTTGACCAATCTGAAAAATGACTAAAGTACGAGTTGACCAAATCGGGTACGAGTTGACTAAGGTACGAGTTGACTTAGGTACGAGTTGACTGGCATTCCCTTAGAATATACAGTCAATTAGATTGTAAAAATGTTTAAAGATAATTAAATAATAACATAACTAACCTCCTTATGTTTGTTCAATAATATATAATGATACAATGTTAATTGTTAAATAATAATTTAACCATAATAATAACACAAAACACAATTCATGAAGTGGCAAATGCTGACACAGGGGAGGCTACTTAAACACACCTACCTTGTGGGTTACCAATCTCCATGCAGAGTTGTCGTTCCTTGCTCTCACATACATTGTGAATGTAATGTTACCGTCGTGCAAGAGATTGATTATGAAGAGAAATGAATATTCGATCCATACACCTAACTCAACAAATAGCCTCTCTCTCTCTCGTATACAGACAGACATGTTCTTATATAGAAAGCGTACTGCTGGTAGCACTTTCATTGATAGTTAGATACATTTTTCTGCAATACAAATAATGCATGATAATTACATCGAACTACCTATACAGTCACTGAGAACGCAAACCATAGAATGTTCCCTTTCTTCCGAGTTTCCATTAGATCTACTCTAGTTAACCAGAATATATGGTCTGTAGGATTATTTTTTTTCGCGAAATCCTTTCGAAGAATTGTGATTTTCTACACTAACATTATATGTTGTCAACTCGTTTGTGTTTATTTTAAATGAATGCGCACATATTATACATAGTCGAGAACAATGAGATACCACGTTATGGCAATGTTACCGTTAACTTTGCAACTAGATTTGATTAGATTTTGATTTTTTTTTGTCCAAAAAGAATGGAAGTGGTTTAGTTCAAAATATTCTTTGAAGGGGCAATGCAAAACCAAAAGGGACATTTTAAGGACTCCATAGCGGCAGCGTTGTTTAATGTTGAGGTTTCAATTGCAGAATTCGTTTATCCTTTTACATTTTTTTGTGTGTAAAGCATATGGTAATTGATTACACCAAACTGTACCACAGTTGTCCAAAATCAATATATATATATATATATATATATTTTTTGTGACACCACTTCATTTCCATGCATCGCAAATCAATTCGTGTCGATAGCGTCGCTATTTGTATAACTTAACTATTTGATAAATATACGTATACTTGATATTCTTAATACAACATGTTTTTATAAATTCAAATTCTGATGTACGTTTTTTATGCATGTTTAGAACTCTTTCGGTGATGTAGATAAATATGTTACTAAACAAAATTCACAAACACTTTCAATATATATCAGATTAATAGCAAGACACGTCCGGTAACATATACGATATTTTTTAACCACCGATCGAGACGTTATCGTTTTGCCTTTCTTTGTCACCATACCTGGGTCATTCACATAACGAAAGTAAGGTCATCTGTATTATCTTTCTTATCTTTGTCTTCCATTTTCGACACTCCAGTATATAAGAACGTGTTTCTAAAAATGGTAAATTAAGGACCGCTGTATTTATGTTTCCATATCCAGAACTAAGATAACGCTTAAAATCAATATCATTCTCTAAATCATGTTTGCGAACTGCTGAATCAATGCTTATATATTACAGAGACGCCAAGGGTAAACATGTTGAGATAGATTTAGTCGACTTGATATAATTCACCATAAAGATTGCACCATTCACACACACAAGTTTTGTGTGTGCATACACAAATGGATACATTTCTTTTTTTAATTAAACATAAACCCGCATCGTCAAACTATTTTTTTTTGTAATGTTATATTCTCACAAGGAGAAAACCAACAACGATGACTTATCTTTTCGACATAACGTGTGTAGGCATAGCTCATTATTTGGTCACCATAACTTACAATATAGGCTTTTAGCGAACAGAATGGCTGTACACTCATAGGCGGATTTTGAGAGGGGCAGAGGTGCGTGCGCTCCATTCAAATTGTCCCATACATCCTATTAAATGGACTGTTCACTAATTAAAATTGTCCTTAATTCCAAACAGACCGTATTCATTAAATAAAAACAACGACATGACTAAATTAATGGAGCCCATACACCAAGCACGTTCTTAGACAGTTCGACCACGTTCTGAAGAAAATGCAGAACGGGATGTGACCTTGCTTGAACGNAAAAAAAAAAAAAAAACACAAATCAATATCTCAACTGAAAAACGTCAAGAAAATGCAGAAGGTAAATCCTGAATCTGCCTAAACTTAAAATAAAAAGGAGCGCGCTGTGAAAAATTACCAGCTCCAAGATTTCCATGTTTCAACTTAATATCACAAATGAAGAATTTTGAGACAACGACCTCTATTTATATGCACATTGTCTGAACGTATTGTATTTACGGTTTAAACGTTGTTACAACTGCATTGAACGAGTACAGCGTTCTTGGGACCTACTGCGAACTATTTAAAACGAGTACAACGTACTGAGAACTTACTGAGAACTTATAGAACGTGTTGCAAACGTTATAAGAACTTATCTTTTTGTTTCTTTTTTTATTTACACGAAATTAGATCGTACTTGAGACGTAGTGCGGACTGGGTCGGTCTGTCTGTGAACGGATTGGACGGACTAGAAACGGACTCGATCGGCGTGGCATCGTACCGGTAATTTCGGTCCGATCGCACTACGTTCTGGCACGTTCATAACCCGACCTTAGTACGATATATCCGTTCTAAGTACGTCCATTCCGTTTCCAGTACGTTGTTACTACGTTTAATTGAAGAACGGGATGATCAGAAGAAAATTTTGAGTAGGCTCAAAGTTCTGAAACACCTCTCCCGTTTACCCCCTGTTCTCACAGAGCTGCGACTTTACGACGATCATCCCGATCAAGCCACGATCTGAAAAAGGTTTGGATCGGGGCGGATCGAGGCCGATTGGAGTCTAAATCGAGCAATTTGGCAAATTATGGTCTTCATTTGACCGTACTACGATGTCCCTACGTCAAACGCGCTGCTAGCACGCTTCTACTACGATGTTACGCAGACCGTAGCCGACCAGCGGCCGCGTTTACTGCCGGGACATTCAAGATCAAACTACGACGCTACGCAGACCTATATGACAGTACGACGATATCGCTAACATGTCTCTGATCATATTACGATTGCATTATGCTTCTAGTACGATTTTGGCGATGATGTATATATATTTTTGGTTTGAAACAAATTGCACGGATATTTAACAGGCGGAGGCGCAGAAGAAGTCCAAGAAGATAATGGGTACGGCCATGGCTATCTGCAGATAGGAGGCTCCAGTTTGGACAGTATGACACACTCCTGCGAGAACTCCGAATGGACACCAATTTCTTCTTCAACTTGTTGAGGATGAAACCAGCGATGTTCGATGAGCTGCTCCAGAGAGTTGGCCCTAGGATTCAGAAGAAAGATACAGGCTGGAGGAAAGCGCTAGAACCAGTTGTCAAACTTGCCATTACTATCAGACATCTCGCTTCAGGAGATACGTACCCTAGTCTAATGTATAACTTCAGAGTAGCTAAGAATACGATAGCGTGTCTCATTCCTGAGGTTTGCCAGGCTATTTGTGAGGAATTTAAAGATGAAGTGGTAAAATGTCCAACAACTCCAGATGAGTGGTCTCTCATAGCAGACGAGTTCAAGAAGAGATGGAATGCTAAACATGCATGCGGTACCCTAGATGGAAAACACGTGGCCATCAGATGTCCCCCGAACAGTGGCTCGCTTTACCACATTTACAAGCACTTATTTTCCGTAGTGCTACTAGCACTGGCAGATGCTGATTACAAATTTCTATGGATTGACTGCGGAGGTCTTGGTTCTATGTCTGATGCTCCAATTGTAACGCATCTGAGCTGAAACAGTGCCTCGAAGACAGAGCAATTGGATTTCCAGCGCCAGACCCACTTCCTCGTGACAACGAGCCGATGCCCTACTTTATTCTGGGAGATGATGCATTTGGGTTGAGGACATATTTGATGAAACCTTATTCGCAAAGAGTTCTAACCAGAAGGCACTTAATCACAAACTACAGAATATCAATGGTCGCCGTGTGATTGAAAATGCTTTTGGTATTTTGGCACAAAGATGGCAGGTATTACTCACAACCATGCAGCAATTCCCAGCAGTGATACAAGACATCATAAAGTGTTGTGTTTGCCTTCATAACCTCATGAGATTGCGCTACCCGGCTTTACAAAATGCCCAACTTGACCACGAGGATGATGATAACAAACCGGAGCCAGGTGCCTGGGGACAAGAAGCTAAAATACAAGAGGTACAGATGCCAGTAGGACCAAAGAGGGACAGCATCGCTGGGAAGAGATAAAGGGAACTACTTAAACTCTATTTTAACACATCGGTACCATGGCAGGAAAGAATGATTCCCCACTAGTATGTGTTATTATGTACAGGGTTGGACATTTTAAGCAGTATATGGGCGGTATAATCATGAAATAACGAATAAACATCTTTTTGCAGTAACGTTTTTCAATGACTGTTTGCGAACTCAGATGGCGTTTGTGTAGTGATAGTTTGAATATGTTTTATCAAGCTGCAATTTTGGATTAAGTTAAGATTGTGAAAAATCTCTACAGTTATTTGTGAATTAAAGTACGGTTCTATTATGTATGTTTTTGCAAAAGGAATTTACATGTTTTGTGCAATGTAATATACAAAAGAAGTAATCTTAACAGCGTTTGACATATGTATATACTGTTGTTAACAATAGCACATGCCAATTATGTATTTGAATTATGTTGTTTTTTTCCCAAATTATGAGTTACACTCCATTCGTGAGCAATTTGGTGAAACTGTACTCAAGTAAAATACGGTAAAGGTATGGAAACATCGAAGAAATGTAGCCGCAGAAAGATTACAGGCAGATCAACGTGCCTAAGTATATGGAGTAATAAATAATACAAGTAAACTTAAAAAATGCAATTGGTTATATGAGTTTTATTCTTATACTTCGTGTATGAAACAGAAACGTATGACACAAATCTTGTAACATAATCGCATTGCAAATATAGGTTTAAACCCGTTTAAGGCACCTAAAGTTCTTTTCCAACAAAGCTGATGGTAACAACTATAAGGCTTTTTTTATTAACAAAAAAGTTAAGATTTTTTATTACCAGAACCAAAACTCTCATTCTTAAAACATACACAAATAACAAGACAAGACAAGACACACAGACAGACATAACAATTAAATTTTGATTGAAAACCAAACAGTAATACAATCGAGTAAACACAAGTACAAGTATTGCCTTTATAAATACACATTTTGAACTAAAGTGTATGCACAAAATTGTACATATAACAGCGTGCATCAAACATTATACATATAACAGCGTGCATCAAACATTGTACATATAACAGCGTGCATCAAACATTGTACATATAACAGCGTGCATAAAACAATCTAACTGATCTGATTTTAAAACCAAAATGAACTACTATTGTCAATTGTCAATAAAGTGCATGTCTGACACGACTTCAAAATAGCTTTAAGAAGTTTGACTGCTGCAAAATAAAATGAAATCGCTAGAACTGCGTGTGTCTATTGTATTTTCTATGTATTGTATTGATTAGCGTTTACTGCTGCTGGAGTCCATGTTATCCGTCATCCATATCTAACAGTGAGCTAAGGACTGCAAACACCATACTTGATCCCTCTTGTGACGGTCTACTAACGGGAGGGACACACGCCTGCTTGTCTTGCTGCCGAAACTGCTGCTGTTGCACCCTATCACGTTCCTGAAATATCCACACGGACGTTGTATTAACGACTTGGGATGGCCATTGCGAGGGATTAGGCTGCCATTTTATGAAACAGGGATCACTACCCTTGTTTGAGGAAAGGTAAGGTCTAGGCTGGAGCTGTTGTTGCTGCTGCTCCTGCATGCCAGTGAAGCGGCTTACCAGTTGTTGTACGTCAGCCTGGAAGCGGCGCCAAAGAGTCTTATTAAGGCCTGCCACGGCTTGTTTAACCCAGTCCATGAAGGCATCACGCTCATTCGGTTCAGGTGTATTCTTGATGCGACCCAGCAACTCTCGCTGCAAGTTAATAAGCTGTTCCCGACAACCTGCCAGGTCTGCCAAGATTGCATCATCGGAGGACCGGTTTTTTGTTCCGTAAGCTCTTGAATACGTTGATGTTGAAGATACACTTATCGAAGTCGATACCGTTGTAGTGGAATCATCGAGGGCGTCAATGTAGACAGCGCCTGTACCAGCGGTATCAGCTTGGACATCAGCAGAGTCAGGGTTTGTTACGAAAATAAGTACGAATTAATACATTGTCAACATTTTCATCTGCAATGGATATTTACATAGAAAACAACATGTTTTCCTATTGTACAGTTTGGCTTTTTAACCGATTCTCCCATTACGCCAGATTAATATGTAACGTGAATCATTATTAATTGACTGCTGATCGGGATCCAGTCAGTTTTCGTTTGGAAATTCGTTTGTTCCAAAGGCATCAACACTCAAGCATTTGACATAATTTCGACCCTATAATGAATGTGTGGTTATCTACTTACACTAACAGCGGTGCGTTTTTTGACTTCAATGATATGGGGCTGCAGGAAACCAAACTCACGCAGGATCCAACTGTCCCTTTCTGTTAGTTCCTCATCTGGAGCACCGGATCGCGTTGTTTTCAGCCGCCCATACCTTGTTCGAATGCTACTGTACAAGTTTTTTTTATGTCAGCGTCTTTACCAAGCAGATAAGCCTGTTCCCTCCAGATATATTCTTTTTTCTGGGTTTCTTTATACCCCTTTAACTTTTTGTTGTAAAGCATTGAATGTGCGCTGAGCCATTCAACCATAGCCTGTTCCTGTTCCTCTGTAAGGTCTGTCTGCATTTTCCTGAGTTTCTGCTGTAGAACATTTCTACCTTCTTCAACATCGAATCGGGACTCAAAAAAGGGATCATCATTCCGTGGAAGGAAGGGCACCAGCTTCCACGGTCGAAGGTTCGTCACGTCATGCTCTTTCCCGGCCTCAGGATTGCTGCTGCAGGATGTTCAAGGACTTGAGTCACAGAGCTTGCAACCGCAGATTTTTTCACGGCCTTTACCACCGAGTTTACAGGGCATTTTCAATTGTAACTGTAACAAGATGTGAAAAGTCCGAAGTCTCAACTGCAAATGATCGTCATGTATAGTGTCACCCTTTACATGTAGTTGACATATGATGATTGGTCAAATATCAGCGCTATAAAAAACAAACAGCTGCCTGATAGGTCGTGGTATGATCGGCGTAAGGTCATTGTAGGTCTTCGTAGGATCGTCAGGAACGGAGAGAGATCGTGGTGGGAACGTAGTAAGAGCGTAGTGGGAGCGTTGTAGGCGCGTACTTGATAAGTTTCCGACTGTATTACGCATTTACTGCGCTTTTACTACGATCATGAAGATCTCTCCACGATGCTTCCGCGCTGCCTGTACGATTACGGCGCTTCTACTAAGCTCTTTTTACGACTTAACACCGATTCTTGTTGGCCACGATCCCGCTACACTTGTTTTGAGCATGTTCAAAATAAGCGTGACGAGAGCGTAGAGCTCTTTGATCATGAAGACTCTACCGCGATCATACTGCGCTTATGAAGACTCCACTACGTTTCTCCTGCGATTTGTCACGATCGGCCACGTTTTCGTCCACACTTTGATCGTAGTAGAAGCGGCGTCTATGTGTGAACCTGTGTTAACAACGTTCCAGGCCGTCCACAAAGTTCGAAGACAGTTCGTAACACGTTGCTACTACGATCATTCTGTGCTCACATAGTTCGAGCCCGTTTAGTCACAATTTACGCACAAGAATTATGCCCAGTTTTCTAAGAACACGACACAATTAAACATTTGTATAAAAATCAATCGTATGTCTATATCAAGGACATTTCACAGTTGTATGCAAGATGGAATTAAGTTGGAGTAAATTGCGAGTGGTCCAGAAGCTGACCAGAACCTTTAGATACTCCAGCGTTCATTATTTTTGATTGCGAATGGGAAGATCAAATGAACATTTTTTGTTTTCTGCTTTTTCAATAGATGTCGCATGAATTGATAGGACTGCCACATTTGCCAATTCGTTTTAGCTTCAATACGAGACCTCTGTGCCAGACTCGATCGAGAGCCTTACTGATATCTCACTAGACAACACATGTAGATTTACATTAATCAAATGATTTGCATATTTGGTTCCACATATTAATGAGGTGAGTACATGTACTGGATACCTGAACACTACAGCTACGAACTATGTCATCACCTATATTTGCTACCATGAACATACCTAACACGACACCGTTATATACTAGTATAAGATAGATTTAAGATATATTTCAACCTTTGAACAATGTTCATGGTACAAAAGAAAGAAACAAAATATACCAAATATACTGATTAATTTATCATAGCTTAATTAAGACGCCTTATCTCGCGTACTAATTGATAAGCAATCATAACCACGATTGACCTCAATATGGGTCATTAGCGAACAGACAGACACAATATAACCATGCGCATACATGTTATTCTGGGTAAGACATTTATTGTAACTAATTATATAAAAAATGCTTAATAAATTGCACTTAAGAACACCGGTTATGTTAGCATGTTCGTGTTTTATTCAGTGACATAGCATTTTAGAACCCAAACGGTCACGGTGCTTTGATCCGTTTGCTCATTAACCTAAAAAATGGAGCATACATATAATAACATACACTCAAGATGCGACAATTATATTTACATTGTACATATTATTTTCTGTTTCCGGTATTCAGCGCTCTGCGCGGGACTGCTGCCCGGAAGTGTGTCCAGCGCGTGTCAAGACATTGACCCCGCCGCGTGCAGTTTGATGATGGCGGCGAACCCTAGTATATGTACGGATCCGAACATCGGCCCCACGGCCTGCCCGCGGTTCTGCAAGCTATGCCGTGAGTATCAACGTGTTTATATCCGAATCTACCGAAAAGCAATTACAGTAAATATAAAGTTGTTTTTTCTCTCGTCTCTGAAAGCAGACCTTCTGTGAGGTTCTGAGTCCAAATACGGAATGTGAATGTTACAAAGTTTTGCCGTGCCCGTGACTTTGCTCTTTGAAATGAGACCTTGTAACAGGGCGAATTATCCTCCCTGCTATTTCCGAGGCTACATTTACCTACATTTAAACATCTGTTTTATAAATAACGGTGATATTAGTATAATACTATTTTTTCTGTGTATTTCTATTATTTATAAGCATTATTTAAAATACACATACTATTTCATTTTATGATTGAATGTTTATTAAATTTACTATTTAACGATATTATGCGAGGTAGGTAAGACATCCCTCCTATTGGACAAAGTAATCGGGTCGAACCCGATGAAGAGTCTTAGATATTAAACATCTGACATAGTGAAGGGTTTCGCAAACTCCGCCATATACAGTCCCAATTCTGTTTGCAAAAGGAGGAGGGTTGGGCGTGGGGCTAGCAACCTCACACCCGTGAAAAGGCTTCCCGCTTCTGAAACCAAAGCAACAGAGAATGGACTGTTGCCGATGCTATATGCTCCACAAGGAACTGATACATCGCAATTTCATTGTTTTGACTCTAAATAGAGGTTTAATAATAATAATAACATAATAAGTATTAAAACATTCAGCATCTTTGTCCTTTTCGTTACAACCTTCATTAAGGTAAACATAGGGCCCAGGTTACATAACGATACTCTTATACCCTGAACAGCCCGAGCAGTATTAACGTTAAGATCATTTTTTATTTTAAGAAATCAAGATCGTCGTCTTCGCAAACAATACATTATGTCTGCCGGACAGTATTATTTGTATTTTAAAACCAAAATTGACCCAGCAAACTTAAAGTGTGCGTTTCATTTTTTCAGCCCTCGAGTGCTACCACTGTAACGCCACGGTGACGGACTACCACGAGTGTAATACAACCATGCAGTGTCCGACAGGACAGGTAATATGTGATTGTTATTACATAGCTTTCTATAAATAGTAACACGATTACGTTGATATTTTTCTGGTATGTATTAGAAAAAGTCGGACATACAAAAAGGTGAGCCAGTTGTGCCAGATACGGATGTGTGGCACACGATCGATTTATCGCGTACCGTCGTTAATGGCGACGCAAACTTTTGACGTTAACTGATTGTTTGACAAAGGGCATTTTATAAAGAAATAAAAAAGAAACTAAAATTAAACCAGAATATGCAAACAAATACATGTACACATGACGTCACATACTAAAGCGCCATTTTTAGCACTTTTCAAAAAGCAATAACTTGTTCAAGCATTCATTGCTTGGAATTAACGTTAATTTTGCTAAATGATTGAGAGATTACAATTATTTTTTATGTAACCATGAATTTCAAAGGTATTCAATGAATAGGTTAGAACACAGGTATGGTGCGCCCGTATGGCTAAAGCCATTGGGCCAATACTGTTGAAGGTCTGCCAATACGGGCCCATGGTACACTATAGCCGTGTATTGATTATTAATGTTCATGATACATTCTAGTTAAATGAACTAGAACGGTAGAGAAACTATTATTTAACCCATTTTTGCCTAGTGGACTCTCCCATCCTTCTAAATTGGATCAATTTATTTCCAAAATTAGGGATGTCCAGTATATTTATTTCTATATTTAGCATATTTTTTACAGAAACTCTTCAAGCAAACAGCGTAGACCCTGATGAGACGCATCTGGGTCGACGCTGTTTGCCAAGGCCTTTTAGGCATAAATGGGTTTAACACGGTGTCATATCTATATACACGTGTTAACTGTATACTCTACATGCACGTTCGTTTTATTTTTGAGCTAATAACAAACCAGTTTCATATACAGTATACATATTTTTAAAACATAAAGCTGTTCCAAGAACTATATATATTGCACTCTTAATATGCCTTGACGGTACATTGTTTTTTCACGTTTTTTGTCAACCACACTAACAATTTATGTTTCCATGGTGACAGGTGTGCATGCGCAAAGAGCTAAGCTCCTACTTTGACGGCCACCACGAGTATGAGATGACCTGCCAGATGAAAGAAGTAAGGACACTACGATTACTCATTGGTTCCCATGACCTGAACGTGTATCATATAGCATATACTCAGTTTTATTAATAGTGTAATTGTGTTTTTTCTCGTTCGGGCTTGGAAGTCGGGATTTGTCGGGGATAAATGCATGTGCGTAAAATATCGTCCCAGTTAAGCCGGTGCAGTCCGCACATGCTAATCAGGGATGTCACTTTCCGCCTAAACTGGATTTTTGTCAAGAAGAGCCTTCCTTTAAAAGAAAAAACCAATACACGCGGAAAGTGTCTTCCCTGATTAGCCTGTGCGGACTTCACAGGCTAATCTGAGTAGACACTTTACGCACATGCATTTAAACCCCTTTTCACATTTTCTTAAATGTCTTTTCCCGCAGGTCTGTGATGGTTCCGGTCTCTCGTTCGGGTTTGGACGGCGGGATCTGTCGGTCTCCTGCTGCGATACGGACCTCTGTAACTACCCACAACCGTCGACTACGACTTCGACAACCACCATAATGTCGACAACCACAACTCATCAAGGTACATGCGTACTTAATGTCTGTTTTTTAAACCATTGAGACATGTATGCGCCAGCCATAACCATACTCCATCGACAATAACAACCCAATAAGTAATTTGTGCTTATATTTTATGATTTGCACAGTTGTGATTTATTTATTTAAAGAAATAAAAGTGGTTGACATATAATTGATAACGAAATTATAAACCATCTTCTTAAATAGGGTGTTATTTATCATCATCGACTAATGCATGACTACAACGGTTCAATTTGCTTTTTTTCGGCTGTAGTATGGACGTAAACACGATTCATGTTATAACTTGCAGGCACAGGGTGCCACGTTGACCTCGTTTTCGTAGTAGATGAATCTCGAGCCATGTCACTGAGGGAGAGATCAATCGTCACTTTTCTTCACAACGTCGTTGTCCGACTTCCGGTGAGTGACGACGGCGTCCATGTCGCTGTTGGAACATTCAGTAACACCGCCCAGAACCGGTTTGATCTCACTAACCACACCACCCTGCAGTCGGTACTTGCGGCCGTCGATGCCATTCATCTTAACGGCGGCCTATTGGCGGACATGAACGCCGGTCTGCACTACGCCATTGACCACGCGCTGACACCCGCCAGCGGTGACCGACCGAATTCGGACAACGTCGTCGTAATCATTACGAACCACGGTACTCGGGATAAGCAACAACTAAGCGATTTAGAGACGCAGCTTCACGCGAAGAGCCAAAACGTGATCGCCATAGAAATTGGCTCAATGAGCTACCAGAATCTGAGCACCGACCGTCAGCACGAGTTCCACCTCTTGGACCCTCTTCAGCTAAACCAGATCCTGAGTAAGGTGGTGAGCCTGATCTGCCCACAGAGCTTGTAGTCCCTAGAAGTTCCGGTTGACATACACGCGAATGCATCTTTAAAACGATTAAAAGATACAATAAAATATGTTACACATGATGCTGAATTGTCTTCTTGGTGATTGGTTATTCACATTATTAAAATAGATCTTGTATGAAGCTGTGGTGCGTTTCTTTAGAGTTTTCTCAACAAAAGTTTTCTCAATCTCTTCTACGAAATCCGTTTGTGTGTACCATCTAAGCATACATGTATTAGGCCCCTACCCGTTTCACCGTAGGGGTTATAGATAAACATCCGTCCGCCATGTCTGTCCGTTCGTCCATCTGTCTGTTCGTCATTCCGCAAAACTGGAATTGCGATTTCTCAAAAAGTACTGAAGATACTTAGATGACACTTTGTATACTTATAAAAAGCAATGAATGGCTTATTTTTTAACTAGAGGTCAACACTCAAATCGATGCTACTAATCTATAGAACAAAACTGAATTAACAGGGTTTTGAGGATTATGCATGACCCGCCATTCTTGCAAATGTGAAATGTCAGATGGCTGTTACATAAAAAAGATCTACACGTACTATTTTTTTTTCTTGAAACGTGCATACGTTTTAATTATGAAACTCGGAACACACATAAATAACAATGTGATTGCAATGCGCACAACCTTTTTCGCAATATGCTTATCGTCTGGCTTATGTTGAAAAACAACACATCTTAATATTGCTGTGCTAAATGAATTTTATTATGAAACAGTACAATGGTACACATAAAGGCAATATGCAGGTAATGCCGATCATTAAATTGATTGGGAGTCTCACCCGATCGTTAGGGGGCTCCTGTATTTCGTGCGATTCTGTTAAAGACTTGTGCTACTTAGAATGTAAGATTGTTATGAGGAATGCTTTACTTTTTAGCCTTTAAATCGACCAAATGCGATCTCAATCTATTTAACGAATTATACACAAAGTAAATTAAAAGACAAATGACGTGTGACTTGCAATATTATACTTGTACAAATGTACAAATGTATTGTATAAGCATACAACAAATTGGGTCTTAAAACAAATTTATGCGAATCCGATTTACTTTTTTATAAAATGAAACAGCACAATGTAAACAGCCAAAGACTCGTTTGTTTTACTTTTTTGTCATTTCAAACATCACAATCTAACTATGAAGGTTGTTCTCTTGCTCTGGATTCATCATTTGAGTCAATAAATTCCATAACTCAGAGCAACATTTGAACTTACTCGAATATTTCGACTATATCACATAGTCTTCATCAGCGATGTGTTGGTCAGTTGACCGAGTCTCGTGACGTTTGTGAACTTCTAGAACTTTGTTTGAACAGTACATGTTTTATTTATAGGGGACAGTTCTTTCAGCAGAAGCAGGGTGCAGCCATGGGTTCTCCAGTCTCGCCCATCGTTGCAAATTTATATATGGAGCATTTTGAGAAGGAGGCAGTAGACACCGCCAAGAACCCACCGTCCCTGTGGTTCAGGTACGTGGATGACACCATGACCAAACTTCATGAGTATGACATTGAGTCGTTCTCCTCACACTTGAACTCCATAGATGAACACATTAAGTTTACATCGGAACAGGAGGAAGAAGGTAAGATACCCTTTTTGGACACTTGTGTTCACGTACACGACGATGGTTCCACCAAGGTTACTGTTTACCGAAAACCAACGCACACTGACCAGTACCTGAACTTCAATTCCAACCACCACTTAGATCACAAACGGTCGGTAGTTAGGACATTATTTCACAGAGCAGAGAAAATCGCCACTGAGGAACATGACCAAAAGTCAGAAATCGAACACTGCAAAACTGCACTTAGGGCCAACGGTTATCCAGAGTGGATGTTAACGATCCCCAAGAAGAAAGAAAAAACACCAACTGATAAATCCACCAACAAAAACCAAAAGATCAACATAGGTATGCCATACATCCGGGGCACTTCAGAAGCTCTGCACAGAACATTCAAGAAATATTGTGTCAACATGTACCATCGACCATACAACTCAATCAGACAACAATTAACTCATGTTAAAGACAAAACAGACAAGTTAAAAAAGTGTAGGGTGGTAAATTACATACAATGTGAACAATGCAAGAACGATATCATAGGTGAAACAGGAAGATCATTGGACATAAGACTGAAAGAACATGTAGCCAGATCCAACTCGGCCATATATGAACATTGCTCCCACACAGGACACAAGATCGATCCCAACAATACTAAGATATTGGCATCCGAGGACTCGCACATCAAACGGCGGGTCAAAGAGGCAATAAACATTAAACAACGAAGACCGTCGCTAAACCGGGACGAGGGGCTGGAACATCCGCCTGTGTACGATTCTCTCCTCTTGTCACGTGACCATCCTACGTCACGTTACTCGGTCAACTGACCAGCACATCGCTGATGAAGACTATTTGATATAGTCGAAATATTCGAGTAAGTTCAAATGTTGCTCTGAGTTATGAAATTTATTGACTCAAATCACAATCTACTTAATTCAAATAGCATGTTATTTATTTTATTATCACCAGAAGGCCATTTGTTTTAACTAGGGTATAAGGGAAATGAACACAACTTCAAAACTCGATATCGACACATAACTTCATTTTGTTCAGATTCAATGCATAATAACAATGGGGAAAATGCACACTGATATATGCACAAGTCAATGAAACAAAACACAGAATCTGAATATTAAAGACACACATTCAAGAGTCTACTTTCTTATCATTTGCATAACTGTTGAATATTAATGTAAAAACTTTACCGTAAACTGTATATACATACATGTTTATTCCTTATGTGGCATTTAAAGAATGGCATAGTCTTTATTGAATATGAATTTTTTTGAGATACGAAAAACGTTAAAACTTGTTCTTATTTAAAGTCCGTCCGTCAGCATCTGTTTCAGCTGGCGAGGGTCAATAGATGGAACTCTTGCTGGCGGTCTGTGACCAGACTCTAGTTGTTCACGCTCACTGTGACCTGACTCTAGTTGTTCACGCTCACTGTGACCAGACTCTAGTTGTTCACGCTCACTGTGACCTGACTCTAGTTGTTCACGCTCACTGTGACCATACTCTAATTTTTTTACGCTCACTTTGACCAGACTCTTGTTGTTCACGCTCACTGTGTCCAGACTCTAGGTGTTCACGCTCACTGTGACCAGACTCTAGTTGTGCACGCTCACTGTGACCAGACTCTAGTTGTTCACGCTCACTATCAATCTCGATAGCACTAATGTTTTGGCATTTCGCGATCTGTCCTATTTGCTTCGATTGACCCATTTGCGCATACATCTTTTATATGATTAAATTTAAATCATAAAATAAAATAAGTGACACACACAAAACAGAATTGTAATTGCTTACTCGTTATTTAAGTTTTTGAATTTCTTGTATAAAGTTGCTGATGCTAATCTTTTATATGACTCTCAGCCACTAAAATGCGTTTGAATATTTATGCTTTTAATGTAAGATATATGCATTAATTTTTTAACGGGGGGGGGGTGTGAGGATGCAAGAGAAGATGAACACATTTATATTAGCAAACGTAAGTTTTTGTAAACTTTGATCCAATTTAATGCTTATACTAAAAAGAAGAAACACACATATGCACAAGTGAAAAAAACACAAAACAAAGATCCGAGTACATACACATTCAACTTTTTTTTTCATTTCAGTAACTCTGGAATATTTTCTTAAAACACAACCCTTACATACAGATAATTATGCGTAGTCATATAACGAAGGAGCGCAATTTTGTTGAATTTATAAGCAAACATGCGAATGATGTTGAAAATTATTCTAACTATATATTTGCAAGTAATACATCCACGCATCAATGATATATAATTACATGTTTATTTATTTTCCAATGAAAAGGAAAAAAAAACAACAACAATTATTTCTGAATAAGTACATGAAATGAGTTCTTAATCACACATTGAATGGGGAAACAACAATACATAAATCACACAGTGTTAAACAACCAATCTTGCAATTCAATGCATATTAAAAAAATATATATATACTTAATGTTATATGTGATATGTTTAAAGTTTGATTGGTCCATGGTATACACTTCTCTTGTACTAGTTCTTCATATAATTTGGTATGGTCACATTATTAAGGTGAATGTCAAAACATAGGAACACTACTAAACACAATTCGACTTTAAAACATATGGATATTAGCTTCCCCGAATGTGAATATACATGTGTTTCCTTAAGAATATCACAAGCGTCACTTTAAGAAATGTATAACAGTATCAAAACACACTTTGATGATAAAAAAACAACAACAACGAATTTGCATTGTCAACCATTCAGCATAAACGCTTTCATACACGAAATTAAAAAAGGTCAACAAGTTTACAATTTGTCTGAAACAAAAGTATTCTGCAAAGTGCAAACAATAGTTAAATTGTAAAATGTGTTTTACAGCGACATATTAAATACTTTTAGTGATAGCTGTAGTCGTTTAACAACAGCTGTAAGAAAAGCAAATAAAGAACATGTAATGTGCTTACAATGGCTAAAATCGATATGATCGAAAACGGTTTCAATCGTGAAGATGGTAAAACATAACTTGTAAAACCAAACCTTGTAAAAAGCCCATGTAAAATGACGGTTTGAATGTTGTACGTTTTGTGAACATTGTCATCACTCTCATCATATACAAACAATTATGTGTTCTTCCAGTTATGCAAACTCAGACAAAAACGAACATCTATTTTTGAGTTTCCAATATGCATGTTTATCACCTAGCAAAAATATTATTACAGAAAATACTAACGTTAAAAAGTGGTAAAGACATTACAAAATAAATTATGCATCCCTTTATATAGATAAAGGATCATTATGTGATGAACTAGTAGTACATAGTACAACGTATACTATTATTCTGTTTATTGGTATAAAAAAGAGATGTCGCATATTTGATGTTTCATGAAACAGGTAAGTTACCGGTAGTCTACGTATAGAAGATATACAATTAATCATTTAGAAGTATATAAGGATCATTCTGAATAATCAATATGCACAAATAAATACATGAATATAAAAACATGTCAAGCCCTAGTCTGGTAATTAATTGACAATGATCAATGAATACGAACAATTGATTTTTTTTATCCATTCCATAAAATTGAAAGGTTGCGAGCCTTATTATGACAACGTTCTTTTATGATAGATGTATAGGTCTATTTTTTTTAAATTACAAAAAGTAATAGGGCATTGGCGTTTGAGATAGTTTTCTTCTTCCTTTTTAAAATATATGGTATGTGATTCCTTTTTACGGCTATTATTTCTTTCAGCGCAGAATAACACCTATTCTCCATCTTATCATGTGTCGGTTTTCTTTGACAACCACGTTAGCAAAACAATTCAGTTTTTTTTTTGGTAAAGTAAGGCAGAAGCAAATGCAGCAGACGCTAGAAGTCACGTTAAATATAAGTTTTGCAATTATTTTATACAAAATTGATTATGTTTTTCTTTGTTAGTATATAGTATAGTGCAAGAATTACATTGACACACTCGATGCCGCGTCTAGAAGTACTCATACGGGTTCTTGGAGGCCCTCCTCTTGGAGCTGGCGGAGGCCTCGCTGTGAAGGAAGGACGGGTTCTCCTTGCCTAACTCCTCCCCTTCCAGCATTCTCTCCTCCGTCAGTGGCTTCGTCTCTGCCACCTGTGGATGTCATGTAAATACATTGGAGCTATTGTTAACGTGATATAGGGGATATAACATTGCATTTACAAATATGATTTGAGTATTGGGCTGTAATATCTGTAATATATACATTTACAATATCGCTTTCAGAAAAGTGTTTCGTATTTTTTGTGTAATATCTTTACAGGAAAATAATACATTAACAAATAATAAACTTCTCAGTAAATAACCACTGTTCTACAAAAAATAATTCATGTAAATTTAATAAGTTTTAGGGGTAACATATGAAATAATAAGCAAAGGCATATAAAGCAAAACAAACGATCTGAATGTTAATTCACAAAGTCTTTTGGAGCACGCTAAAAGTATTTCTTCTCAAGACCCGGACACTCAGCATAATTTCTGACCCTATGACACAACCATACTAAAGAGGGTGACTTACAGCCGATACGTGGCTACCGAAGGGATAATGTTACACTGACCACAAAACAATAGTAAAGTCTATAGTATATTATAATCCATAGTTTAATAAGAAAGAAATACTATAATTCTGTCATGCGTTGGTTTCTTTACTCTAAACATAATAATTTCTCCCGTTTTTCCCTCCTCATATGATATATTTTCTTTAAAAAAATCCGAGTTACAAAACCGAACAAACGCTGGTCTAAGAAAGTTGGAATCAAGTTGACAGTACACGAGTTATAAACATAATCTTTAATATAAGAACATGTTTCAAATTATGAATTATAAAATGTTTTGGAAATTACTATGGAAACAATATAAAAACTGTCGATAGTTATGACTTTCCTTTGAGGTACACGAAAAGCTCCATTTTCTCTAAGAGTAAAGAACCACTATTTTTTTTCTGGTTATGAAGAAAAAAACTTAATAATTGGCCTTGATACATATGCTATCTAGTCTACCAACCATCAACCAAGTTTCTTTTTCACACTTAATCTGAGCTCGTAGTAAGAAAGCTCCAAAGAAAAATAATGTTCACTTTAAGTAAAAAATTATGATTTATTGTATTTGGTGTCTGTTGAAATGGGTTCCGTTTAGAAAAAACTATTAACGAAACTGACTAAACACTTTTACCGCTACATGAAATGTTTAAGGTCTTATATTTGTGAATTGTTTTATATTAAGAAGCTTTGTGACTACGGGCTCTGCTGGTTAAATATACACATGGTACCTCTGTACTATGAAGGCAAAACTAAATAAAGTACGTGATTAAAGGGACTTGTTCACAGTTTATCAAAATGAGAATTTTTCAACTTCTTGTCACATATTCAAGAAATAAAAGAGCTATGTACATCAGTGTGCGAAATAACACTAATGGCGCAGACCTATGCTGAAAATACACTGTCGTTAACGAAAAATCATCGTTAGAAATTGATAAAATTATAAAGCGTCTCAGACGCGAAACGATCTACAAATGTCGATTTCTTGTGTTATCGTTATATTTTGTAACAGCACGTGGATAGTTATACAAAGTATAAAATAAATGGCAACCCATGTGAAGNTAACGTTTAGTCTTGCTTTTATATTGTAGCTCTTTAGTTCTGATGTTGATATTTATCAATTTAAAGCATTAAATGACAAACTTCAAAACATGCCAAAATCTGTGAACAAGTCCCTTTAAGAGGTAAGTTGATAAGATTTAAGAAAACAAAATAAGTAGAGATGCTACAAGACCGACGATAAATCTCACTAAATCACGAGTCCATACAAGAAAGTCTATGTATTTTGAGAAACATGCTCGGATCTCACCATAAAGGTTCCCCTGCTAAGAGCATTATACGTGTACTGCAAACACAGACAGGTAAACACATACATGCACAGGAATACACTCATACACTATCATCCCTTCGGCTAACCATTGAGCATGCATTTCAATGTATTCAAACATTCGACAAATTTATGTAGAGTTGTATTTCTTCGTTGATCCGATTTGCATCGTTTACGACTAATTGGGCATTCCTATTAGTTAACTTATATAAATTACACACGCTACGTAGGCCCAGATAGATATACAATCCTATAAAATTCAGTGATGTTGTTAAGAGTGTGAACATACAACGAAGCCATTCTGTTTTCTTACAATTAGTTTATATGATGTGAACATTCACACTACAATATGCACAGTGTTTGTAGTGTATGGTTTTCAGTTAAGCAGGTTGGAAATCCACCTCATGTTTAAATTGTAATGGCATTTTCATATACACTATTATTGTTGCGTGATCTTATTCCAATAATGGTTAATATGAAATTTCTGTTTAGCTTTTCAAATAATAAGTAGATGTTCTACATGACAATAGTATCACTCTGGTAATTATGTATACATAAACGTGTTTTCTTTAAATAGTTTGGTAGGGGTTTATCCTAACCTTTGTAGCTTCCTGTTCCTCGAGCAAATCGTAGGCCGACTTTTGGCCCACTGGGTCGTAGGCATTGGTCGTTGACACAGCAGGACGGGGAATGCTGAACGCGGGGCTCGTGTCGTCGTCAATGGGGAAGTCTTGCTTCCTCAGGGGGATGGACGTGGGGCGCAGATCGTAGCGGCTGTCGTCGTCGAAATCCACCGACAGAGGTCGCCGGGTGTAGAAGTCACCGCTCATCGCTTTGTTGCGTCTAGACAAATGAGACCATGGCATTAAGTCAGGAGAATGTGTTGATGTTGTGTACGTAGCAATATTTATTGATGCAGGAATTTGTGGAAATGAAAGAAAGGACCTCGATTAGGCAACAGTTGAAAGTTGATGAACACAAAACCTAACAAAATGCCAAATTTACGTTTCAAAAGTGATTAATAAAAGTGATTATTGCCACATTTTCAAATCTATTAGAAAACCTGTTACCTGTACATTCCAAACACAACGCACAACAAGAGCAGGCATCCGGCCCCAAATACAGATCCCACTGCTATGGCAATTGTCCTCAACTCTGAAAAGAAAGTAACATTAAAATTATAATGGTTAAAACATATTATAAATAAAAGTTTGTAAAAATATGCATGATAATGTATAGTTTAATTAAAGACGTAATACAGTAATTTAATATTTATGATATTCTTGTACATCCCAACTTACTTTTAGATTCCGAGTCCTCGTCGGCACAATTCTGACCAGTCCAGAAGTTTGAGCATCTGTGAAGAAAATACGTTGGATGAATATACCCGGTAGTTTATAAAGTTGATTCAATGACTGTTGTAAAAAAAGCTCTTTAAATGTGTTATGTGAATAAATTGCGTTCAGCGATTATATAGCATTGGTCCTCTAGCCAGATTTCTCCAATACATATTAACTCCTTATTGTAAGCTGTAGCTTAATATTTCATATTGGAATAAAATGTGCATACCAGTAACTTATATAATAAGTGCGTGTTCAAAGCACAGAGTGTTTGAATGGCTGAACCGGTAAGCAATGATTTGGTAAATGATTGGTGGTTACCATACCGGACAGGGGTTTCCTTCGGGTACTTGTACCCCCTCACATTACAAGACCACAAACATACTAATTATCTTTCAGTAAGTCAAACAAATTCTTGAAATTTTAGCTATATTTCAAAATTCGCCTCAACTTTCGGGAGTCTAGTAACTTAATTGAGTAGGACTGCTAGAACACCATCTCCGGATCCTCACATAATTCACTTACTTGCAGATGTATTGGTTTTCAAGTTCGCCATGGACACACTGGCCTTCATTTTGGCACGGGTTAGGCTCACACATATCTAGAAAAAACGAAATGGTATTTATTTTTAAAGATCAATCTTTTATGTAAAAAGTGATTTCACTTTACTGTTACTACAGATTAAATGTCATGCTGTTGCAGATAGGAAACCGATTAGTTCAATAACTGACTGTAATTTACGAGCGAATCCATTTGCATGCAATATCATAAGCATGAATGTTAAAACAACATGTTCATGTGAAGAAAACATTCAAGTGGAGTGTCAAGGTTTCCGGTGTACATATATTGACTGTCACTATGTCAATCATTATTAGAGTCGTAAAATGCATCGTTTATTATATTTTCTCAATACTAAGATTTGTGAGTAAAATATGACAGCGAACCGCATTTTAAAGAATTTTGAAAGATTAAAAAGCTTACAGCAAGTCAGTAGGCTTATACCATTTAGGTGATTTTATTAAGAGGTTTTCGATAACATAATTACTTTTTAGCGTTAAATCTCATACTGCGAGCTTGTGTTGCTTTCAATAAATTAAAAATACAGCTACGTTCATTCCATAAGGGTTTAATTTTGTCAAAATGCATTTACCTCTACAAGCATGACTGCTGTCATACTCGTAACCTGGGTTACACGTGCAGGAGAAGGATCCGGGTGTGTTTTTGCACTTGCCATTGGCACAGACATCATTCGAAGGCTGACATTCATCTTTATCTGGATAAAACATAAGCGAATGCGAAGATATTGTATCGTTGGAAAATGGCGCTTAGCATTATTGAGATTCCATTGTGTTGCTTTTCCACTTTTATCGAAATACAATACTACTACAATACGAACAAAAAATAACCTACATCTAAAACTAAATTGTAATATAACAAGCATATGCGATGACTATTTTGAAATTAATAACCTTTAAATGTATAAAGTATCTGTTCAACCAAAATTCCTATTTCCCCAAAATACAGTTTTGGTTTAAACATATACTATGTATACAATATAAGTAACTTGTACTTGCATTTAACAAAATATGTATATAAATTTCGAACAAATATGCAAGGCATGTGACAAACCTCTGCAACTTGTGTATGGGATTTCCCATTCTTCAAATCCAGATTTGCATTTACAAGAAAGAGTATTGTTTTTTGAAACGCAATAGGTTGTAGAAGTTACGCAGGCATTTGAATCCGGAATGTTGCATGCTCCACCATCTAAATCTGTAGAAAAATGATTGAGATGAAAATTATCAAGATCAAGATAATTCATATACATTCACGTTGTCATTTGTTTAAGTGAGTAGAGCATAATGTATTTCAAGTATTAAAACTGGTGACTAGACAAATTACAAACCAGAAAACATTTTGGATCTGTTGGCGAGAATTTGAATAATATCGCCCGTTGTGATCGGAATGAAGAGATTTACATTGAATCGTTCCTCGAGCATAGCGTTTGATACAGAATCATTGTTTGGATTCATGATAAAATCGGCTTTCATAGTTATGAGATTTGAGGACTCTCTTCGCGTTCTGAAATCATAAACATGTATAAAGTTGAAAGGTTATGTTCTTTAAGGTATGAATCTTATTAAAAATGGTTTTATATTTACATTTTTTTTATATAAAGGACTCTTGTAGAAACGCTGTATAACACGCATCACAATTAGTCGAAGCTGGCTGTTCTTATATAAAACGATGTTGAAAACAATGATCCCCGTATATACACAAATCGCCGTATTTCTGTTTGAGTCACTCTTTAATAAAAATACCATTACACCTGTAAACTTTGAACCGTTGTTGACATTGCACATGCATTTGCAAAAGATTGTTTTGCTTTAAAAATAATCAATGCACTTCAGACATTTTTTTTAAATTCGAAATCTTTTATGCCGAAATTTTAAAATTGTGCACGTATTACGTTCGAGTATCAGTTAAGCGAATTATCTTGTTGAACATTACACACATTTATGCCAACTCTGTAGTTTGCAAAAGTGTTTTATCCATGCAGATTATATAACTTATGTTAAATAAACTAAGCGTTTAAAATGATTTGCCTACATACCTCTTCCCTTCTAGAAAGTTTGATAAAATTATTTCGAAAGTAGCCGCTTTCAATCCAAATGATGCGTTTAACTGAAACAAAAATTTACAATAGAGTTATTTTAGTGATGTTCTTCATACAACTGTGAAGTTTTTAATATGCAATATGAAAAATACGCAATAAAACTTAAAAATAACCAGATATAAACAGTCAAAGAAATAACATCTATTTCAATGAAGAAGTAAAATAACTTTTGTATTTTGTATAATAACATTACGTGTAGCAAGTCACATTTTTGCGTCTTATGATTCTTATATGATGGTTATTATACTGGGATTATACTTACGTAGTTAATGACAGAGTATCTTATCGAGTCAGGGCTTGCCGTGCTGTGCACTTGAAACACCAAGGTTCCACCAAAAATAGTTCGTGCTTGAATATATTAAATCGTCGTTATTGTTAAAGCAAATCAGACAGTTCATTATATAATATATATTCTAAATACATTATTTCGAAGAAAAATAGACTCATTTTTTTGAAGCTTTGTCTCATAAATAAGCGTGTACCTCTAGAGCATTTTCCATTCCCATCTTCTGAGTAACCTGGCTTGCATTTGCATGTAAATGAACCAATGGTGTCTACGCAGATTTTATCCACAGTACAATTGTCCAGCCTGCGTTCACATTCGTCAATATCTGTTTGAAAATATATAATAAAAAAATAAAAAAAAATAAAGTATATGCTCTTATTACAAAATATAAAGTTCCTAAGTGAAAGTGGCTTATTAACGAATGTTCAACGTGCATTTAAAGCACAGCATGTGTATGTTAACGATGCTTATGGTAAATTAAGCAAGCATAAGTGTTCCAATCTGATACAAATCATGTCTACTGTCTAGTCGTACACTACTAATTCGCAGAGTAAATATGATGACATCACGTTATTGGTCACGTTAAGATAAACTTTTATGTCGCAAACCCAATTATTTCTTTCAAAATGCACTGGAAACAAATTATAACTCGAAATATCTTCGTAAAACACAGATGACAAAATTTCAACGATTGTCTAAAAAACTTATAAGCAAAAAATGCATGTGAGCACATTAAATGGCGAATTAATTGTTTATGAAGTTTCATTCCTCTAAGAGCAGTAATTTTTAAATTACGGACGACACGATTAAAAATATGGGTTTTGCTACAAAGGACCATAACTCTGGTTATGAAAAATACATCGCAATTACAATACAAAGGTGCGCATGTTCATATGATAATTCATTTTAAATACATTTTCAGTCTTCTAGCATAAATACTTTTTCAGCTTCGCATGACATACGCTATTTTTTTTAATTTGAAAACAGGACTCAGTTGGGTGTTATATCACAGGTTGAGCTAAATAATGCGACGAGTCGGGGAATCGAACCTCGACAGGTAGTTTCCTAACTGAGCTTACTCCATCCATTCCCCTTTCAAGTTTAAGCCATGATGGCCACTTGTCTTTTAATTATATGATTCGGGAGGATATTTTATTAATTACGGCATCTTAAGATAATACCAAGGAAAAATTAAAGGCCCCATGCTGGGCTGCAAGTGTAAGAGGGTAAGAAAAGTGTGCGGCCAGTCCGGGACCAGAACCGAGACCTCGCCTTATCAATGCGTGTGCATTTCCTACTAAAGAAACCGGGTCGCCACTTTATTCCTCTCAGTATATGAACACATTAAAGACGTCACAAAATTTACCAGTATATCAATCAGCCCGAACATACAACTTTTCAATACTGATTCCCGATTATCATTTGGAAAGCATCATCTGTATTCAATACAACCCAAACATTTATGTGTACAATTTTATTAGATGCAACAGAACCGATTTTCCAATTGTTTGAACTGACATTTATAGTGAATGATTTTAAATAAAGTCAGATGTTATTTTCATCAGATTCTGTTGTTAAAAGTCCGACTGTTATATTATCTATTTTCATTGTTAATTGTACAAGGACTGAACTTCGAGTTTAGGGCGCAATCAGGTTCTACCCATCTTAAACACGATGTTAATAATAAACGTTTATATAATACGCTTTTAATCACAATTATACATTACTAGTATATGGCTTCGACGTTTGGCTCGCTATGCAACTAGACGCCAAACCGCTGGTAATCTAGGTAATCAATATACATTTTTACGTATGTTATGTATTTTACCGACTTTATACATACTTCTACAATGCGTGTTGTTAATCAGTTCGTAACCAGAGTTGCAGGAGCAGTAGAAGGACCCAAGTGTGTTGTAACAGTGTTGATCACATGGGCTTGATGCGTAGCAATCGTCAACATCTGTATCAATCATTATTGGTTAAAATTTTCATTTTTTTGAAGAAATGGTATTAATTTAAATACTTTACTAAGTAAAACCTGAGTGTTTCTTAATATAGAGAATAATAGGTTAGTGTTGATTATAGATCTGGTTTATCATGCGAGGCTTAGAAAACAAAAAGCACGAGCCTTGGCGAGTGCTTTTTCGTTTTCGTGCCGAGCATGATAAACCTGATCTATAATCAACACTAACCTATTAATATTTATCCCACTTTTTATTCAGTAAACCTTTTTATTTAAACAAAATTAGTAAAACTGGAAACTTTCCCTGGATTTATGACGTCATTTTTTCGAAAAAATGACGTCATTTCGTGCCGTGTATTATAGCAGAAATTTAATCAACGTGGCTTTAATCTACCGAATTCGCTGTAAAAGTGGGATAAAAATATGGTAGAACAATAAGCAATGACCAAAAGGGAAGAAATTGTCTTCTATAAAACGCAACATTGCTTGACCAAAACATTAAGCATGAGTTGCCGCAACACCCAGCTGCCTTCTGAGGAATAATGTAAAAGATGAACACACACAAGCATTCGTTTTATGAAAGAATGTATGCAGTATGAAAATGATTTCATAAAGAATAATGGTTAGCATTACACATATTGGATGGATATATTATAACCATTGATTTTAATCTCAAAGTTGTTAACCACAATTAAGTTATTTACCAAAACATTTTTGTCCATCTCCAGAAAGTCCCTGAGGGCAGGCCCCGCATTTGCCGTTATTGCATGTAGTGCCATTGAAACACGTGTCGCATGCCGAAACGACCTCGTCGCAGTATTGGTCTGTTACACCTTCTGAACAGTTGCAACTTGCTCGGTAAAAGTTATCTGAAAATATGGACATACAAAACTCGATATTGTCTGAAATACATAAACGTTTTAGGTTTATTTGAGAGCTAAGTTAAAGTTTATATATATTTTATTATGTAGTCCAGTAAAAACAAGAAACCCATTTAGCTTAGAAAAGGCTATCTTAAAATAACACACACACAATAATGTAACTATCTGGGTAAAGATTACATAAAATACACAATTAATACATAAATCTCGGATTAAGTTATCTGAATTTATTATTCAATATTTAGATTTCGCTCCAGTAAATGTTTTTTTCTCTCTCTCTCTGGAATACGGCATCTAGCATGATACATGTTATATCGAATACAACACAGATACATTTCACGGCGGATAAAAAGTTATCTGGAATACAGAATTGTCTCGTCAAGCACTATACAGGTTTTCTGGAAAACAGCATCTGGTCCTAATGAAGTTTCAATACGTTCATATGTGAATCTTAATGTTCAACTTTAATTTATAATTAAAGAGAATGTATTGCAAATTTACCTGCAACCGCTCCATCTTCAAGAATGAAATGAAAGTTGCATTGTGAAGACTTGTTACACCCGCAATAGTAAATATCCGGCTGAACTTCTGTGGTAGCGTTCATGCTGTCTGTAGCGTTGAACTTCAAGGTAATGGTTTGATTCCTAAGCGTCGCCAAGAACGTCTTGCTTATAATCAATGTCTTTTGGTCTAAATAATAATAATAATAATAAAAAAAAATAATAATAAATAAATAAATAATAATAATGATAATAATAATAATAATAATACTAATAATAATAATAATAATAATAATAATAATAATAATTATAATAATAATAATAATAATAATAATAATAATAATAATAATAATAATAATAATAATAATAATAATAATAATAATAATAATAATAATAATAATAATAATAATAAT
>VMBQ01002575.1:20534-65136 GCA_007657795.1 Dreissena rostriformis | reverse complement strand
CTACTACTACTACTACTACTACTACTACTACTACTACTACTACTACTACTACTACTACTACTACTACTACTACTACTACTACTACTACTACTACTACTACTACTACTACTAATACTACTACTACTACTACTACTACTACTACTACTACTACTACTACTACTACTACTACTACTACTACTACTACTACTACTACTACTACTACTACTACTACTAATAATAATAATAATAATAATAATACTACTACTACTACTACTAATAATAATAATAATAATAATAATAATAATTATTATTATTATTATTTTTATTATTATAATTATAAAAATAAAAATAATAATTACAAAATAATAATAATAACAAAATAAATAATAATACTATTTATAAAAAGAATTATGATGATTCAGAAAACAAGCGAAATCTTGATGTAATTTTATGCAATCTACGCGTGTTTATGAATTATTACCAAAGCCGTATGTATTAGAAGACATGTTTGTTGTTATATGTGGCAGCACATCGTGATCACTATCGTCTGTAACACTGATCTTCAGACTAAAAACATCTCCATTGAACATTCTAACAGTTCCGTTTTCGTAAGACCCATCAAAGATTATGTTTGGCGGCTTGTTCGCTGGAGTAAACAAAGTTTGATGACTTTTTAATATATATATGTTATCTGACTCGAGAGCACAATTTGGCGAGCTTACTTATCAACGTATTTCCTGAAGATTTGAAGAATAACCTACATGTTGTTATAAATGAAAGTTACCTCATAAGCATGTTAAGCATCCGTAGTAGATATTTACTTGATGAAAGTTTATACTCACGCCCGTTTCATTAGTATAGTACACATAACCTCCACTAGGGCCAATTGAAGGAGACGCCGCAAATGTCATTGAGAGTAATACCCTTTCGTTCCTTTTTGCAAGCGTCATTTACTAGCCTACTACTACTATTTGTATCATAATTTCGTGTTAAATAATTGCTCAGCTCACTTACAAATAAAAACATTACGTTCTATATGATTTTCTTCAATTCATATGCAAACAATTACATTTATTGATACAATTACTGGTAATTATGTTACTGGTATCCATCTTCTGAAAAATGTTTACCTAAATATTTCGCTGATTTTTCTTCCACCTCCTCTGTCTGTCGCGATTTTGCACCGAAATTGGGGTCACACGATGCCATAGCATCCACCAAACAGGCTTTGTTGTTACCACATCTGATTATAACAGTGCTAACGTCGAGTTTAGGGCAAGTCGCATTCAAATATGCTGCTATTGTGTCATTGTTTTTAAGATTATCACTGACAAAATTTGAAGGCTTGATACTTGCGTTGTTATAAAAATCAAATGCATGGGTCCCGTTATATGTTCCATTGAATAGGGAAATTGCATTTTTTATTTGCCCTAGAAAATAAAATCATTCACGTATGTAATCTATACTGATACAAGTGATCATCGAAATATCGCTTAATAATAAACATACGTATACACGAATCAATAATGAAACTTTACATTCGTGACTCAATTGACCGACTTGAAGGAGAAGTAAACTACTTAGTCAGTTACTAAATCACGGTTGTATATCATTAATACCAGATCAAAACAATATGAACTTACAAGAAGATCCAAACTCAAACAGCTGCATTTCAGTGGAATTGCTGTTAATAGTGGTTCCATTGCTGAACTGATAATCGTTTGTGTTATTATCGTCATTGTTGCCAAGCAATCCATTAGTTTGTTTTATTGACTTTGGAATATTTACAACGATATCCAGATGGTCACTGACAGCCACCTGTATCATGAAGTAATTCAAGAATAAAAATAATATGTATTATTAGACTGATGATGATGATGATGTATATGATGATGATGTATATGATGATGATGTATATGATGATGATGATGGTGGTGGTGGTGGTGGTGATGATGCTGCTGCTGCTGATGGTGGTGATGATAATGGTGGTGATTATGATGATGATGATGATGATGGTGATGATGATTATGGTGGTGGTGGTGGTGATGATGATGATGATGATGATGATGATGATGATGATGATGATGATGATGATGATGATGATGATGATGATGAGGAGGAGGAGGAGGAGGAAGATTTTTATCATTACACGTACTTTTTGGAGAAGTAGCAGTAGCAGCAGAAGTAGCAGTTAGAGAAGTTGGAGCATGAAAAGTGGTCGTAGAAGAAACAAATGGTTGCTTTACCTTCAATGAAACCTGAGATTCCATGTCGATATAAATAGCGTCATTACTATCATTGTCATTATGTACTTCGAACCCATTTGCGGAGATATTCAGTGTAGTTCCGGTTAAAAATGCGTTATGATATACGCCATTTACATGTATCACAGCTTGATGTGCTGTGTTTAGAACGATGCTGAGAATGTCTCCACTCGTTCCGTTCTACAAAAGAAAAATCAAGTTGTGAAAACTTTGAACTGGTGCTAACAAATGCAAAACTGCTCTAACATGACAATGTAGCAGACATATTTACAATATTACAGACGTATAAAAACAATGAAAATGTTATTAGAAAGCAGATTAATGGTGATATACATCGATTAATGTATTTTAATTCAATGGCAATTATGAAGGTACGGAATTAAACAATCTTTGATTCGCTTCGGCGACTCATGATAATAAAAAAAGTTGTTTAAGATTGGTACATTTTTTTTGTTTTAACGGGATTTTTGAAAGAAAGTACATTTAATGTCATTTCTTTCAAACATACCAAGTCTAACATCATAACAATACTTTTCGTTTATTGGTTTATAATTTCCCTCCAATATGCCGATAGGTTTCGCGAAGAAAACCAGAACAGTTTTATTCAAGGCTCCACCGTGCTTACTATACCTTTAAGGCCAGTCCCACAAATATCGATGCGTCCGTGTTGTTATTTATATTTTCTGTTCTTACTTGAATCTCAAACACACTGAAATGATTGGTATTGACCCAAATTATTGTTTAACAATATAGACGAAAGAGATGCATACATGTAAAACAAATACTAGTCTTAGATGTACATGAATGCTGAGAAATAAACAATCTTGCATGTTCGTAAAAGAGTCATTCATGTATTTATACTAATTTAACGCATTTGCCCCCATGTTCAATAAAAATTGTCTCAGTAATCATGGTTATACATGTAATTAATGTGTTTTTTTAAGCAATTGTTTATTATTAAAGATAATTTCTGTTTACCTATTGTTTTTTAGATTAATACGTCTACTTGGTAAACATTGTTGAGGATACTAAATCAAAACATTATAATGTTTGGCAACAGAACACATTACAGCCAAAGAGTTTTTGATATATTTATATTTATAAATTCCTTTTTTTAGTCTTCTGTCTGACACTGTGAAACTGTTTCCGTATGGTTTTCCTTACATAAATATACAAAAAAGTATTTTAACACATACTTATCTTTCTTTACAAGAATGTATTCGCCTCTGCCATTAAACGTGTATTCCGCGCCATCTAGCGTTTTAATGTGAGGGTCTCCCCAAGAGGGCGCTGTAAAAATGAACACATAATCGTTTATGTTGTGTAAACTGTACTTTTTATTGCTTAAACCGTGTTAATAAATATATATTAAAAAACAACAACAACCATATATGTATTGAAAATCATCGCAATATGTAGAACCATAAAACAGTGATTATGAACTGATCCACCATAGTATTAGTCAAACTATTGTTTCTGTTTTCAATATAATTGAAACTAAGTCCATTTCAGAATAAAACAAAAACACAAACAAAAAATGATTAAATTTAAATGGATGCAAAAAAATCAAAAACACTTTATTATACTTTGATATTAACGAAAAGGTTATACTTAAAGTTTAGGTATTCAACCGTTGTAAACAAATCGATTTATTGTACACTTAATAAAACATGTGTAAGCAAGATGAACTTACCCCATGCAGGAGGAACGTATCTTCTGCAAGTATCGGAAGGATGAACTTGGTAGAATAGATTTTGACACTCCATTGATGGATTTGAGCAACAAGCCGCACGAAGCTTCTGGAAAACTGTGTTGTTAAGAACGTTCACGTAGCCGCCAGTAGGATGTCCGTTAATCAAACTACCAATACTGTAACAGTCCAACAAATGGTATATTGATTTACTCAATATGGCATATATCATCATATTTATCATACATGAAAGGAACAATGGTATTGATCTGATGCAAAACGTGTCAATTAAGTTTTAATTTAATATTGAAATGCGATACAGTCGATTGGTGTATAGCGGATTTTAGTGAGTAACGGATACGTTAAAAGTTGTTTTGCAAACTACATTTATTGATGTTAAGATTTATAGTTTTCTATGAATTGAATACAAACAGCCTATCATTGTTCAGTCGATTCATGTTGTTGTTGACGTGTGTCAATGTTTACAACTGTTTCTTTTTCCGAAAGCAAAACAAGGTCACGTTATGGAGGCACCGTTTAAGTGATGAAAGGAGAAAGAAGACGTATGGTTTCTTGAATTTTGAAGATTTTGTTTGGTAAACATAATGTTCATTGGTGTAATATTATAGCAAAAGTTGTCCTTTACAAATGAAAGAATGTTCAGAAATCAAATTGATGCGTACCATGTACAATAAGCATGAAAGCTGCAACTCGTGATTTAGTGAATAACGGACATGGGGTGACCCATATTCAGGAATGTGGGGATTGTCTTAAATTACATATAAACTCAATTGAAGATGTCCTATCGCTTTAAACAGCCATTACTTAATCAATTATGCAGCGATTTTCGTGCACTTGGGCTTATTGAACGCAGAAATGAATTTCCTTTTCTGGAAATGTACATATCTTTCCATATTTTTTTACAAATGCTGGGTCAAATGTTAAAAAATAACACGATACCCATGTAATCCGATAAAGACCTAAGCGATCCGGTAATGACTGAATCAGTGTACCATGAAATTCGCGCTGTAAAAAATAATTTTTGTCAGAATTTAAAACCGCTGGTATGTTATAATTAAAACGACATTTGTCTTTCGATGTTTAATGGTTTAATTACTGCATGCATTGTGTTTACGTTGAAATGAGACTCGAAGACCTTAGCTATACGTTATACACCAATCGACTGTACATGTACGTGCTCCATTGATAAACCATAAACGTGATTTTCAATAGCATATTCACTTTAGTTTTTCTAATGATTCATTATCCATGTATTGCATAAGTTCGTCACGACTTAATTCTGATTCCGAAACATAAGAATAGTCCAGCGTTTTATTCAAGATAAGAACATTGTACATAATCTAGGAAACAACGCAAACATGCTGTCCATGGTCATATTTTCAGGTCGGGTTTTGAACAGAAAGCAAATAAAACGATTAAAAAAAAACAGAATAAGTTACAATAAAATATAAAATGATATACATGTATATACACGGGAAAAGATTGTTTTATTTTCGGTGTATATTTTATATATTTGCTGTTTAAATCTTTTCTTAGAAAATCTGAGTTAAAAGATCCTATAGATATTTTATTTATATACTGATTGTTAAACGTAAAAACTTGACCACCCAGAAATCTTCACCTAACATAAATCTAATACGGACAATTGCATAACAAACCTGCTGTAATGACACCGTTGCTGTAGGTCATTCTGTTTAAATCTGGACTCAAATATGAGTATGTTTGTATAATTAAAGCCCAAATACCTGCAAATAATAAGAGATACATTATATCAAGTATAAACTATGCGAAACGTTTAGTTACACT
Source organism: Dreissena rostriformis (assembly GCA_007657795.1). Taxonomy (NCBI): domain Eukaryota; kingdom Metazoa; phylum Mollusca; class Bivalvia; order Myida; family Dreissenidae; genus Dreissena; species Dreissena rostriformis. The sequence goes on along the minus strand of VMBQ01002575.1, from coordinate 59,376 downwards.
ACAGTTGCGTTCACAATCATGTACAATTAAATGCAAACAATATTATTTTTGTTCACACTAGCAGTTAGTTATTCAAGAAATGCAAACACGTGCTATTAAATGCTAACACTTCAATGTACCTAAGCTTACATATTGAATTTATTTGAACGACTAAAGAATGCATCCCTTACCGGAATCTTCTATCGCGTATGGCTTGTGCATAACTACAGGGACACGGTTCCGCTTTTGCTCGGATGGGTTCCAGTTCTTTGATAGGATTATCTTTTATTGCATTATAACATTTCAGTTTGGATTCCGCCGCATTGGAGGTCACGTTAAACACCCATCGTCCACTTATGCCTTTAAAATAAAAATATTCATTTCACACTAAATGCTGTAAATGTAGAAGATATTAACAGTTAATTTATTGATTCATTCGTATTTGTCGTTTAAGAATTATCATATCATATATCATTCAAGAAGCTCTATTGTATAAGCCTTATTGTTATCGTTATTGCGTTTTATTCGCTCCTCTGCTGATTCATTAGTAACATGATTGGTTTTATAACTTTACTTCCAACACTTACTCCTTTTTTGTTTATCAATAACGAAAATACTGAAATATTTGTGTTAATCAGCTTAATCTAAATGTAGTGGAAATAATATTCTGAAATAATTTCGCTTATTATACATATTTCATTTTTGTGTGTTTCATAAGAATGGTTCACTTTTTAAGGCCTAGACTGATTATAGACACTGCAAAAGAAGCATTGACTTTATCTTTATTTAATAGTTAGGTTTTATCTCTTTTAAATTAATTGGGCTCACAAAAATACTAATTATGTTGACGTGAACAACACACTATAGAAAGGCTATAATTACATACAAATAATTACAAAATATAAATAAAACAAACCTTCTTTTGCATAAAATATCGACATTTTTTACTGGGCTTTTTAACTTTGAGATTCATTCATATTTTATGTCCCAACTTTTTACCTTACGAGTCGTTTGAAACACTGCGTTATAACTAAAAACTATCATTTCAATATTGCCGATATTTCAAATTAAACAACTTTCTATATATAAACGATTTTTTTTCTGAAACAAAAAGTGGCACTACATCTTTCGACAGTTGCTTTGTTTCTTGTTTTGTTTATCTACTGCAAATTAAGTTTATCAAAGTACATGGTTGGTTAATCTCTTATGTAACAAATCACAAACTTTTCTCAGTTATCGCATGCGAGCTTCGTATTTTGTGTATGCTTCTGGCTAACTTTGGTAAAGAAATTAAAGGCTCAAACGAATTGAAATAGTAGGTATAAACAGTTGTCAATTATGAGAGTTGTTAAAAGAAAGTACACATGAATATAAAGATAATACTAATTTGAGGGTTTTTGCAATAAAAAGAAAGAAACCTACCGCCATTGGAGTGTTTATTTGCGCTTGTGAAGTTTTCTGTATCGAACTGAACATTTCCTTGGAAGTTCTCCATTGAGTAACCAATGGCAACACGCCTTCCATAACTTTTCGTCCAATTAAATAACTTCTGATCGTAGTTATACATCACAAACGTTTGCTCGTTGTCAGTTGCAATGATAACTTGAAAATCTGCAGTCTGAACGATAACGATTAAATACGCATGTATGATATTTGTCTCTGATTTGTTTTACGACAAATTGTTATCTTTGAGTTTGGTTATAACTACTTAAATCAGGTATTTACGATAATTCTGAGAAAGGACAAGAAAAGAAAACTATGTAAGATATTGATAAATGACAAACTAGAATATATACAATAGGGTAACGAACGATCTACGAAGTAAGAGTTTTATAAGATTGCAAATACTTTTTGTTTGTACAGTCAACAACTAATTAATGTATAGAAACATGTACACTGTTTGGAATCCACACAAGTCCCTGATTTTATTTACACGAAAAACATATACACACTTTTTCGTTAGACAACAAAAACGAGAAACAGTGTCGATATCGGCTTAGAGCTTATTATAATTTATCATTATGAAATGTATTGTAGGAGAATACATTAAATTAATGGCACATTCAACATGTTTTATTTAACTTTACACATTCATATTGATGTGTTGGTTAAATAACGTGAAAATAAATTGTTGATATTTAACTGTTATACTCGCTTTTATGTGTTTGTGGCATTTTTAACTTTGAATGGTTCAATCAAATTATCTTAAAATCCAATAAACCAATTTCATTATATAAAACATAACGGTGTCCAAATTATGTATTCTTTCTTGGCTAAATCCTTAAATCTCCTAAAGTACCTCGTGTTTGAAGTTTTGACTGTATGGGTAAGGTACCGCATTTCTCCAGGTCACCGCAATTGCCTTTGTAACATGCGTTAAACTGTAATAAAACGCAGTTAAATATACAAAAGTAAATCTCAAACAAATGGACGTTGTATCTTTACGGAAATATATTAAACAAGGATCATTTAAATATGTACAAAAATAGTAATAGCAGCAGCAACAACGGCAGTAGCAAGATCATAAAGCGAAACAAAAAACACACGTACATGATAGTTGTTATAATAGTTGAAATAGTAAATTAGACATGTAAATGGTTTTCAAAATTAACTTTAAGTACCTCGTGTTAGCTGCAATTGAAATCGCTTGCAAAACTGTCGCATTTGTAATGGTGTCGGATATTTCAATGAAAGAGATAAGGTCTGTGATAGGACCCATCTGAACATCCGCCCAGAGTGGAGCTATTACGGGGATGCTCGGCCAGCTACCGGAAGTCGACGGTGGATAGGTGCTGCTGAGGTCTCGTCCCAATGTGATGAACCCGTTGACGTTGACCTTTAGATATATTCACAGAAGTTTGAAGTAAAGAAACAAATATTTAGATGATTCCGCAGTATTTGACGCTCTATTGTTATTTTGTTCTTTAACAGAAACAGCATTTTCACGTCGCAGAGGGATGGTTTACTTATTTAGTTGAATAATAATTAATGCCTATAAATACGCGTACCCGTTTGTCTGATACATGTATGTATGATAGTGTCATATGTTATAAGTATCTAACAGGACACGAGTGTTCCAAAACAGTATACATGTTGGAACACAATAAAGGATCCTATTATATTTTAAAAGATATCTTAAAGAATAAAACAATATTTAAAGGACTTAAAAGTATTTCTTGCTACTTGGTTTGAATACTCACATAAAACGTAGAGTAGAGACGTCCAAAGTATGCCAAGCCACCATCAATGGTGAAAGGACCATATACGTTATCGTCTCCATATCTTCTTGGAAGAGAAGATGGCACGGAAATCAATACCTCAACTAGAATATTGCAAATAAAATAGTTTAAATATAAATTCGAGATTGTATTTTCTGTAAAATGTCAAATATATACGTTATAAAATATTCTGTTATTTTATTATGATTTTGCGCTAAAGCTGGAATTTCGAAGTATGTGACGGCGGTTGTTGATGTGATGACATGACGATTCTACTTTATGCAATGTGTTAAGTGTTATTGGTGCTAAATAATATTTTAATTACAAAATATTACAACATGACATATGTTCTAACCCTGTGAATAAGAATGTACATTTGCAACAATTGTTTGTCTCTTAAAAATCGTGTATTTATTGTTCAAAGCATTGTTTTCAAAATGCTTAACATAAGAGTGAAAATACAGCAATCAACCACATGTTCGGCAAATTTGCAATTTGGATACGTGATTTACATGTCATGAATATAACGTCAAATACTTTTTTAGAATGCAATAACTATTTCAAGACTTCATTGGAGACAACGTTCAATTATTTCTTATCTGACATAGACGAAGAATATTTTTTTGCAAAGATGTTTCCAATTGTCATGTTTACGCTTTAGTTTTATATACAAAATACATTTCTAGGCTCTCCCCAATTAGGCATGTTTTGCTTAGCATACAGTATAACACTCTATGAGAAGTTGTTTGCCAGTTGAAACATATATGTTGCATATTGAAAATATATTTATCTATGAAACGTTGATTCAAACTAATTCGTTTTGTACTTACGGACACAATCGTTTCCGTCCGCCCGGTAGTCGCTGTGGCATTGGCACGTGAAGCTGCCTTGCGTGTTGGTACAGTTGGCGTTTGGACTGCACGCATTACGAACTTCACATTCGTCGATGTCTGTGTAACACAAATATTACTGTTTTTTACGAACACTTGCAATAAGTTTTAATTACTGTACAAACGATGTTTTTTATTTAAAAAAATACACATTTTCTCTCTGAGATTAAACATACCTCATAAAGACACACTATGTTTTTCCACCAATGAAAGATAAAGAATCTGAACTTTAAATAAAAAAGGAAAGAGGATTTTTTTGTTCATTTTTTGAAGTGTTGTACTGTAAATCGTCAGATAAGTTCAATAGTGTTTCTAATATATGATGTTTAATTCAGGCGTTGTATGAAAGATATAAATAAACATGTGTGTTTTGTCACTACGCGATCTGAATTGAAAGCTGTACAAGTTGAATAAATATTCAGAAAACAAGAACGCGTTATTTCCGTAGTTTACCCTCTCGACAATTGCTTCCGTTCCATCCAGCGCGACAAAAACATCTATACGCTCCTGGGACGTTGACACAGTCCCCATTACCACACGTCTGGTTATTAGAGCATTCATCAATATCTGTGAAGTAGAAACAATCATAATTGCTCACAGTCATTTGTTTGCTATTGGGGCATTAACTCTAAATTTAAGGATATGTTTGTTTATTTATCTTCGTTGAACAGGTTTTTCAAGTGTATTAATACCCGTAACACAGTATAAACGCGATAAGAGGTTAAATAACATCATAATTAAAAACATAGTGAATTATTTCCATGATTGTGTATTTTAATAATCGTGTAATGTATTTGTAAGGCAAAGCATTACTGATGTATATCGTGGTTTAAAGAGACTTGTTCACAGATTAGGACATTTTGTTAATTGTGTCAGTAAAGGACTTTAATTGGTAGATTTTACCCACGGAATTGTAGAGCTCCATTATAATAACACGAATTGAAAATAAGAAAACAAGAAAACAGTTTGTCTCCAGCAGAACTCTAACCAGTGTCCTCTGAATTAAAATATATTGCCGAAACCACTTTAACACAATCGATTTATAATTAATATAAATGATTCACGTCTTGTAACTTTATTAAACGTAAGCAACAGAATCATTCCAAATTTATTAAATCGTCGTGCGTTTGTTACGCTTTATTATTTTATCAATTTGAAAAATGATAATTCGTAAACGAAGCTGTATTTACATATTCAACATGTGTTTTTTCAACGTGTAAACTTAAACAAGAGGACCATGATGGTCCTGGAGTCGCTCACCTATTTCACACGGCACCTGGTAACAAAGGGTCATAACTCCTTCATAAATTGTCCAATCGAAATAAAAATTAAGTGGACACAAGTAGGGCACTGATAGGTCATTCTGTAGTAATTGTGTGAAAATCCTCTGAACAGTTTCAGAGGAGTTGTGATAACAAGATTTTCTCCCTATATCTTCTATAAAGTTAAAAGTAACAAAGNAATAAACATGCAAAGTTCAACGAGCTCCTGCGGCCATGTTTTTTGACGAATCAAATTTCTTTGAACAACTTTTTCAGGGGAGCCTTCAAAGGTCATCCCTGTGAAATTTTTTGAAAATCTGATGAGCGGTTTCTGACAAGAAGATTTTTTAAGGTTTTTACCATATATGGTCATGGCGGCCATCTTGGTTATGTGATCAAATTTTTTTTAACAATTCTTTTGTCCCATGACCTAGGGATGCTCAACATGAAATTTAGTTGAAATTGGCTCAATGGTTTAGTAGAAGAAGATGTTTACAAATTGTTTACAGACGGACGGACGGACGGACGCCGGACGCTGAGTGATCACAATAGCTCACCCCGAGCTATCGCTCAGGTGAGCTAAAAACAAAAATAAAAAAACAACAACTTAGAAACTAAAAGGTTATTTAAACTATGCACATTTAGTTTTGACACTTGATAGTTAGGCTGCTTCTAAACTAAACAATTAACAAGAGCGACCAACCTTTACACTCGGATCCATTGCCAGTGAAACCGGGTTTGCATGAACAATTAAATCCACCATCAAAGTCTTCACATACTGCGTATTTATGGCAAGTGTGTGTCTTCCGCTCGCACTCGTCAATATCTATAGTACAAATATTTATTTTCAATCGCTACAATGTATACCGCAGATTAAAGCCAGTCGAGTTGATGTTGGTATATTTTCCCATTTTTGTTATGTATCGCAAAAAAGTGATAATGAGTCAAAATGTGATGGTATTTATGTCAGATGTGCACAAAATTGGTCAAAATCGATAAAGAAATGCATACATTCAGTACAAATATAGGGTTTTTCAATGTCTGTCCATGGAAAGAAATGATCTATATTAAAACACGCGCAGGTAACATGTAAAACCAAGTGACCATAGCATCATTGTTTACAACGCCATTTGCCATGGAGAAACCGTGTTATTTAGTAGTTCTTCTTTGTTTTGAAAAGCGCGGAAGTGGAAATCACGTAAAATTGGCGCTCACGTGATCCAAAGCGCGCATACGTCACAGGTTAATACTAGTCTTGAATATTCCGTTATGTACCTGATTAGGTTTCGTATTTTGGATGCTTTTGGCATTCTTTGGCACAAGTTTTGCAAAAATCAGTATGGAAGAGTTAAGCTTTAGAATGTATCTGACGAATACTGATCAATTCTGTTCAGTTGCGAAGACCAAATTGTTGTGAGAAATATCAACTCGGCCGGCTTTAAACATCACTTAAAAACGTGTCACAGAAGTAAGAGGTAAAACGCTATCTGAGCTTAACAACAATACTTTATGACACAATAATTTAGCTCAATATAGATACAGCTTAAAGTGAGATGAGTTTTTGTTTACAACAACACTCCACATATTTTGAAGTGACTCGCCAATTATTTGCGTTCCTCTTATGCATTCATTCAAGAACGCGAAACAAAAAGAAAAATCCGGCCGTAAAAAACAAACACTTTTTCGATATTTTTTCAGACTGAATATATATTGTTGAAACAAGAGCTTTATTTCCAATGACCAAACCTATGTCACAGTTCCGTCCCTCCCAGACTGGCGCGCACGTGCAGTTGTAGTTGTTGGGGAGGTTGTTGCACTTTGCCCCGTTTTTGCATGGATTACTAGCGCATTCGTCAATGTCTGACGAAAAGACAAAATAGCTTTAATAAATGTGATTTATAAGTACCGAAAGACATAAGTTATGACCGTTATTTCTTTTAATTCAATCAAAAACGATGCTCAACAATGAAACCCTTGCAAATGTCGCCAGTGACAAAGAAAGATTCAGTAACAATGTATTGGCGTCACAAATTGTATTTTTGTACGTGTGGCCGTATAAAGAATGTTTACAATGACACGTGTGTTATGAACAGTAGGAATATGCTGACAATAACCAAACCTATTTCACAGTTTAGTCCTTGCCAGCCTGGCGTGCACGCGCAAGTGTAGTTGTTCTCAAGGTTGTTGCATTTTGCCCCGTTTTGGCATGGTTTTGTAGCGCATTCGTCAATATCTAACAGAAGGAAAAGATTACGTATTTTAAATGCAATAATTTCAGAAGCGGAAGAAACAGAAACATGACGGTAATTCTTCGTTATAAGTTCTACAATAGATCACATACATATGCCTCCAATGACAAGAAACAATCAGTAAAAATGTCTTTGCCTAACAAATTGCATTTATCTAGGTTGCGATATAAAGCATTTTCAATGACACGAATGATGTGAAAAGTAAGAATTAATGTGTTGCCAATGACCAAACCTATGTCACAGTTCCGTCCCTGCCAGCCCGGCGCGCACGTGCAGTTGTAGTTGTTTGGGAGGTTGTTGCATTTTGCCTCGTTTTTGCATGGATTGCTAGCGCATTCGTCAATGTCTAACGTAAAGGCAATATTACTTTTTATAAATGTGATTTAAGAAAAGTGTAACAAACATAAGTAATCGCGCCTATTCCTTTGAATTCTTACACAACAGATGCTCTACAATGAAACACATACAAATTACTAAGACACATTCAGTAAAAATGTATTGGCTTCACAAGTTCTTTTTTCTTTAAGTTTCCATATTAAGTATTTTAACAATTATACGCGTGTTGTGAAAAGAACCAATTAGTTGCCAATAACCAAACCTATGTCACAGTTCCGTCCATCCCAGCCCGGTGCGCACGTGCAGTTGTAGTTGTTGACAAGGTTGTTGCATTTGGCCTCGTTTTTGCATGGCTTACTAGCGCATTCGTCAATATCTAATGAAAGAGACGGTTACTCTTTTTACGTGAGATAAGTTAAGAAGCTAAATAAACACGAGTGATGGCGATTGTTCTTTGTAATTACATTGAAATCGAAAGCATTTAACAATGACAGACGTGTTACGAAAAAGTAAGAATTAATATGTTGTCAATGACCAAACCTATGTCACAGTTCCGTCCTTCCCAGCCCAGCGCGCACGTGCAGTTGTAGTTGTTGGGAAGGTTGTTGCAAATTGCCCCGTTTTTGCATGGATTGCTGGCACATTCGTCAGTGTCTAACGAAAATGTAAGATAACTAATATGTTATGTGGTAATCTAAGAAGCGAAACAAACATAGGTAATGGTGGGTATTTTATTAATATTTTCAAATTTGATGTTCTACAATGAATCATATGTATATGTATACTGAAAAAGAAACGTTCAGTAAATGTTTTGGCTTCACTATTTTGTTACGTTTCCATGTAAAGCCCGTTTTACAATGAGCCAATTGTCATATATAAACGATTTCTTACTTAACACATGATCGACACTCACCGTTACAGACTATCCCGTTACCGTCGAACCCGTCTTTACAAGAACAGTTGTAACTGCCCTCAGTGTCGACACAATTTGCAAAGACACTACAGTTGTTTTGCCCGATGCATTCGTTGATATCTAGAATAGTCACTGTCCATGAACGTGTGTTCTCAAGTTTTCATATAACAAACACGTGTGGTGTCATTTTATTTCGCATTTGTGATGTCAGCTATATAAACGTCAATTAACACAGTTGAAAAAAAAGTTTCCTTCTTGAACAAATATAAATATTGCTTATTAAATACTTTCAACTGATTGAACCTTATAACAAGAAGGTATCCGTTCTTGTAAATCGCAATTGGTTTAAGATGTCATGCAATATTTGAATATGTGCATACATCTATTAATTATTAAGAACAGTAAATAAGGAAAAGCAAAACGTGAACCTATATAACGATTATTGTTTGGTAGGGATCCAAAACTTATTCTGTCGTAGTTGTTGGATAATAAAACGTTTTAACAAGCAAGAGGGCATATGTTTTCCTTCTTAATTTATAAAATAATTATTAACGTCAACTTATAAATGATCATACTTGAAGTGCAGTTCCATCCCTCCCAGCCCGAGGCGCACATGCATGTGTAGTTGTTGACAAGGTTGTGGCACGTGGCACCATTCTTGCACGGAATACTTGCGCATACATCAATGCCTAGACACATATATATTGAAATCAAGCTATGTTCCTTCAATGTAGTACACTGGTTCTGGCAATGGTACGGTATTTTTTAAACTTATAAGTAAAACAATGGTTAATGTGTGAAAGAAATGATAAGATAATGTGAGGCATATGCTTTTTTAATTTAATACTTTAAATCAGATTACATGCAAGGGTTAGTGAACTTAAATGTTTGTGAACTGTATATGTGAAAGAGAAAGCCAAACGAAATTGATAAAACGTGTTGCAAATATGTTAATCATTCTTAATCACATCTTATAATGAATTAAAAATGTATCGAAAATAAATATCATATAATGAAATAATGATACTCCATGACATCGCATAGGATATAATTTTCAACTAGAAGTAAGGATACACTTAAATTAAATGCAAGTGAAATGCACGGGATCAAGTAAAAAAGTATACGCCATTTTGATTTTAAACAAAAAAGGCTGTTGTAATTGATTGCTTTTGTTATATGACTTACCAGGTGCATTCGTCGTTGGTGTAACAGTTGTTGGTGGTGCTGATGATGGTGTTAGCGTTGAAAAAGAAGATGCTGTTACTGAAGTGGTTGAATTAGGTAGCAATACCGAAGTGGTAGTAGCCGTCGATTGGTCTGACGATGACGGACCTGTCGAGACGACCGTCGTGGATGTGCTTACTGGAAAATGATGAAATAATGGTAGGTGTTGAGTTGAAAAAGAAAAACATCATTTCATTAATTTTACTTTTATGGAGGTTCAGTAAAGACATTATTTATGAGCAAATGAATAAAAACAACGAGGACGTTAGATCGTATTGCCATGCATCCGAACGACGATAGTGGTGAAGAGGGATCACGCTGTTAAAATTTCTGTTTCGCAATTATAATGAGATCTATATTTTATGTTGCCGCACTAAGGCTTGGACATTTTTATTGGTGATAGTATTTTGCAACAATACATTATGAAACTCGCTTGAATAACTTTAACACTTTTGTTTGTATCAATTTACCTTTACATTATCACAAACGTTTTAAGCATCCAACGAACGCCTTCTTTAAAATAAATTGATTAAATGTTAAGTTCGTATTTAAATTGATGCATGCAGAACCGACATACAATACCGTGTTACGCGTTAATTAAAAATAGAAACACACAAAACTAAATATAAATGTATGTTATTCACTTAACACGTAGGTCAATAAAAAGAGGAATTACATATATAACGACATCGAACCAGTAATGTCCAATTCGACCTTGTCAAGTGACGAATGAAATTATATTTCGATTAAGTAATGGAATTTTGGGATATACAAATGAAACAAAAATATTCATGTAGATAAATTTAACAAAGTCGTTTTGCGTAGCATGCGTGTTTCTGCTTCATCTAGCTTTTATGCGATATCGATAACTAAAAATTAAACACTAACAGAAATAGACACCGTTTTCTTAACACTGCATTCCGATTAAGAGAAGTTTAGCACAACTTATATAATTTTCGATGTTTGAAATGTATTGAATGAGTCGAAAATTACTTTCCCTTCAGTATGAATTTGCCGCTAGAGGCACGAGGTTTTCGTGCATGGTTTAAACGTGGTCAGTTTTTGTCATTCAGCTTTGGGAACTCGAACGGTATACATGTTATTTTTCGGCTAGGGTTTACACACTGAACGACATGGAGCGAGCCACGTGTTCGAAAGACATAAATAACAATTTGAAGGAAATTTTGTTTGAATTAAAGAAACATCAAGTTGATATAACTTCTTTGAAACAGCAAGTTAGTTTACCAGTGTCGTCTAAACAAGAACATAATGACATTTAATGGAAATACGAAGGAAATAAAAAGCAATAGGATTTCAATTGTGATGTCCATGAAGGAATCAAGCAATCCATGTGGGCAATTGAAAACCAGAAAAGCGACTACGCAAGAGAAGTTTTATCGGAGGTTGCCAAGAAAATTCACACGAGAAATAAACACATAAGGATAGCGGATACGTCAAAAGGCGGGTGGGAAACTGTCAAACAGTACGAACAGAACCCCCTCGCAAGTGACTCTGATGACGAATCAAGAATCAATAGGGCGGATTCAAAAGCTTTAAAGAAAAAGAAGGTTATGCAGGCGAAGTTGAAGAAAAAGCCAGCCGTCCTGTATGGACACTCGGACGCACTCCGCCAGTTGTTTGAGGGACAGGCAGGAACACGTCCGGCGCCGTGCCCCTTTTCACAGAGGCCAACACCACCGTCGATTGGTTCTTTTCGTGGCTACTCTGGATGGGGTCCCCAGCTTTGGCCATGCTTCGCGTGTTGACAGTTCGGTCACATCCGGCGGACGTGCTCCACCGCCAGAGGGCAGCAACCGAGCGCTCAGGGCAGGAAGTAGTGATGTCACTAAGGCGAGCCCAATGGCGATCGAAAGGGCTGTATTTAAAGATGAGTATTACATTTATGAACAAAATGACAGATTTACTAATGATTATTTTATTTACGAGCAAGGTCACAAAGACATTATTATTAAAAATAGATTGAAAGAACATATCCAATTTTGGAAAAACATTGGCGCTAATCAATTTATTATTGGTTCTATAGAACATGGTTATAAGATTCCATTTTATTCTTTACCCGAAAGCGTATTGCTTAAAAACAATAAATCAGCACGTGATAATAGAGAATTTGTTAGGAAAGCAATTACAGATTTGTTAGATCGGGATTTGGTAGAAAAAAACCGATGTCTCCCCTCGTGTTGTTAATCCACTATCTGTATACATTCCAAGTAATGGTAAAAAGCGTCTCATTTTGGATCTGAGATGGGTTAATGAACACGTATGGAAACAATCGGTTAAATATGAGGATTTGAGATTATGTTTGATGTTTGTTAAAGAAGGGGGATTTATGATAAAGTTTGATATCCATTCTGCTTACCATTTTGTGGATATATANGAGGGAGGTAATTTCGGTTATTATAACAACCATATCATGAATAAGATGTTTCCCTATATAACTGATTCTGTTTTAGCCCTAAATTCAAATAAGGGAGATTACTCGTAAATGAGTGTGCGCTGAGGTGTACAGCGGTTATAGCGCTTGCCTTTTTTACAGTGACCTGTTTCACACAAGGTGTGGGAACGTGCGTGTAAGCACGATACGAGGTGTCGATATTGGCTGTCGTGGTTGTAATATAAATTTGAATGTATTGGTCTGTTTTTTTAGTGTGTGTGTTTATGTTGAATTTTTTATTAACACGAAATTGTCTGTTAACATATGTTGTTAATTTTACTCGTGAATGAGCTGATGTTTTGTTTTCAGCGGTTAAGGCGCTTGCCTTAATAGAAGCCACATTGGCTTGTTACACACCAGGTGTGGGATCGTGTGTTTAAGCACGATACGACGTGCCGGTATCGGTTGTCGTGGTAGTAATATAAATTGAATGCATTTGTCTGTTGTTGTTTTTTAAATGAGTGTGTTCATGCTGATTTTTTTTATTTAAACGAATTTGTGTGTTTTAATATGTTGTTAATTTCACTCAAGAATGAGTATGCGCTGATGGTTCAGCGGGTAAGGCGCTTGCCTTAATAGAAGCCACAGTGGCTTCTTACACACCAGGTGTGGGAACGTGCGTTTAAGCACGGTACGACGTTCCGGCATCGGCTGTCGGATTATTATTATTCATTGGAATGTATTAGTTTGTGTTGAACCATTTATGAATATAAATTTGTGTGTTTACACACAAATGTAGATGACATAAACGCGCTGCCTGACATCTTGGTGGGGGGGGGGGGNGCTTTATATATGCCATCTTTAATTCAAACTGCTCAGTCACCAAGTCCTATTGTGAATGCTTTTTATAGTATAAAGTGGTATCATGACTTGTTGGACTTACAATCACCAACCGATTCTAATTTAGTTAAAAATGTGTTAGAGGCTGCTAAGAGGAGACTTAGCAAACAATTGAAAAGAAAAGAACCAATTTCTGTATCTGTACTTGAACAAGTTTTTCACTGTCTGTATATAGATAATAATGTGTTTAATTAAAGGACAATTTGTGCACTGTTACTTTCCTATGCTGCATTTTTAAGAAGTAATGAGTTGATAAAGTTAAAGAGATGTGATATTATTATTTACCCAATGTATATGAGTATTTTTATTCAGTCATCCAAGTGTCGGGATGGAGCATTGGTGCCTTTAGCTAGAACTGGTACTGTTTTATGCCCAGTAGTTAATATTGAAAGATATTTTGTGTGGGCAAAGATACCAAGTGATTCAGAATGTTTTATCTTCTCTCAACTGTCAAAAACAAAAGAAGGTTTTAAAATAAGGCAATGTGATAAACATTTATCATACAGCAATTTAAGAAAACTTCTTATTGATGCTATCAAACCTTTTGTAAGTGATAACAAAAATGTTATGGTTTACATTCATTGAGATCCGCTGGAGCCACAGCTAACATGGGTATTCCTGACTTGTTTAAGCGTCACGGACGATGGTCCAGTGAGTCCGCGAAGGATGGTTATGTTAAGGATTCGATAGATGACAGGCTGAGGGTGTCTAATTGTTTAGGTTTGTAATTGTATATGTAAATATGCAGAACAATTGTTATAATATTGTATTGTTTGACAATTATGTTACGTCTAGTAGCCCGATCTTTTAATTCATCCGGTATGCGAGTCCCAGTGGCTAGTACCAAAAACAGAGTTTTTGTTTGTTTGCTATATAGGCAAAGGAGGGATGTAAGGGAAATATAAGTTTCGATGTTTGAAATGTATTGAACGAGTCGAAAATTACTTTCCCTTCAGTATGAATTTGCCGCTAGAGGCGCTCTAGAAGCACGAGGGTTTCGTGCATGGTTAAAACGTGGTCAGTTTTTGTCAGTCTGCTTTGGGAACTCGCACGGTATACATGTTATTTTTATAGTAATGTGTTAATATTTCATATTATGGTAATTATATATGAAATTGAATAATTGATATATGTATTGAACTAAATGTACATAGAATGTCACTATATGATGACTGTTAGAAATATTGTATTATGTGATGTATGTTTGACGGTTTGATGATGGTTATTAAGTATAATAATAAATGGACAGCCGGTATGCGAGTCCCAGCGACTAGTACCAAAAAACAGAGTTTTTGTTTTGTTTGCTATATAGGCAAAGGAGGGATGTAAGGGAATAGAAATATATTGTATCTACATAAGCAATATTTTTGTTAAATCGTTTAATCTACTGTGCCATGTGATTCATAGTGCCAATGCGCAAGTATGCATCTTATTACAACATAAAACAATGAACACGAACATTAATTAGCAATTGCCTTTGTTTAATCACATTGATAGAATAATCAACATTTTATCATACATGTTGGACTTTGGCAATCCGATGGTTTCAGTAAAATATTTGATACTTACAAAAGAAAATATAGCATACGCATCTATGTTGTATTGCATTTATAACTTTCTGACATGTGTAATGTATTTAAACTTAGACCTATCTTTAATTGTGCCGTACTTAGGCTAGAGTATCAGCCCATAATCTTCTCGCTGCGCTGTAAGGCCAAATGAAAAAATAGGTCCGTTTCCGGTCGCCCGACCGTGTCTCCAGAATCGGCGCTGACCCTCAACTTTCTATTGGGGTCGCCAATTTTTTTTTTGTTCATTTTCGTTTATTTTGGTTCATTTCTCCATTCTAGTACCCGAAAGACAAAAAAAAAATAATAATAATAAAAAAAAAAAATCCCTACCTACCGACCCTGTATTTTTTTTTCAAGGAGACCGGAAACGGACCTATTTTTTTGGCCTAGGTAGTTCAATAAAGATACTATTTTCTATTAAAGCCAATTAGTATAATATCTTGTTATAATTAAGTTTGGTTTCAGATGGTTTCAATTAACCTGTTCAATTATAACATGAACATATATGTTGTCATTTTTATGTTCTAGTATAGCAGGTATTTACATTTTTCCATAAAAAATCGCTTCATATCATTACAAGTAAGGACCATGAATGTGAGTCGGTAAATCTTAGTGTAAAATGTTTACTACTTACTTGCTGATGATTGAACGATTGTAGTTGCAGTTAACGTGTATTGGGACGTAGACGTTGTGGGACTCGTTAATGGAGACCCAATTGTCGACGACGTTGATGAGCTTATCGATTGTTGAGCAGATGTTGTTGTCGGAGATGAAGTCACACCTAAAGTGAATATAGTTAATATATATATTTATTTGAATGATTAAACTAATAACGTCATAAATAAGACGTGTAATATCAGTTGAATTAATTCATTAAGTCTTTTTCATCGAACAACTCATTTTTTCCTAATTGCAGATTTGTGTAATAGTTTATAATTAGAAATAGTTATGTTGCATGTTAACGTTTGTAAGTTTTGCTCTGAGTATTTTCTTTATATTAGATATCATTAGCTTCGATGGTAAACGCCATAGTTATTTTTTCGTTTTAAACAAAATGAACCAGATTCCTAAAATAACATAGATCTAATGATATGCCATCTCCGACCACCGAGCAATACGCTGTGTCATATAAACGAAATAAATTATTAATCAACATTTGTTGAAAAACTGTCTAAAGGAAACCTGTAGATTAGTTTAGACAAAAATAAAGAACATGTTTATGTTAAATTAGTATTGCATTACTGAATAAAACCAGTAGAACAATGCATTTTAATTGCAATAACACGTATATAAGAATACCATTTCATTACATTTAACAGCAGCATTGTTACGCACTCCTCTGTAGCGTACAAGTCAATTTGGCTTCGAACTTTTCGAAAGTGTCTACTATAATGTTTATGTTTATTGCAGAATTTTTTACAACTGTGTATATTTACTCACCATTATTGTTATGTAATATCGTTACATAACAATATGAGTCTTGTTCTGAGAAAACTGGGCAGAATGCATGTGCGTAAAGTTTCGTCCCAGATTAGCCTGTGCGGACTGCATAGGCTAATCTGGGACGACACTTTACGCACATGCATTATGCCCAGTTTTCTCAAAACGCGACACATATGGTCTTAAAGTGAGGCATGTTTCAAGTACCATATTAGAGGGTGTGTTCTTTTTTTGTTAAATTGACACCCTAAGTAAGATCCTTGACTGACATGTAGATATCTGCATTGGTTTTGAAGTGCTTATTTAGCTCCTTAAAGATAACCCTTTTTGATATGGTTTACAGCATACAAGCACGATGAGCCAATAAGAGGACATTCCTTCGACTCCTTAGTAAAGAATAAATACCTATTATCGGCCATTTGAGGATTGGTTTTGTGACGTGACAGAAATTTATAGACCAATAACGTGGCCTAAGATGCACTTGCATGCTTGTTGACGACTGTTTTATCATCAAACAGTTTTTAAAGAAACTTAATTGCCACAATTAGGTAATAAATTCAATTTGTTTCAAGTTAGTAGCTAACTGAAGATGTAATAAATATTATCAAATACTATAAAAAAACAATTGGCAAGCAATGGTTGTGTAACTTATTCATAAGTAAAGTTTTAAATAAATACAATTTGCCCACATTCGCTCGTTTGCATGCAAACAGGAACAATGCCTATTCACCTTCCTTTCGGATCGCGCCTTTTGTTTTATTTGTGTCTGGCTAAGGTTTCAATTTACACACAGTTAAATACAACAAACACCCATACGAATGCGGAATTCAATATGGAGCAACCGAAAATAATTAACTTGAAGGAAAAGAAGCAATTACATAAAAAAGTCGTGACAAAACTAGTAATACGATGTATCTGAATTTTGGTTATATATTCTATTGATTTACAAGCGTATTTGAAATAACAAGGATATTACAATACTCTCTAATATTTTCTTTTAACAATTGCATCTGGAAATACTGGCATGTTCGTAGAATCGCATCTTTTATCGCGTTTTAACTGTTCTATAACTTATTATATTTTAACTATTTTTTATTTGTCATTTAAGTTTATTTATTGAAAAAATGAAATCAATATCCACTCTGATAAAACTTGACAACATATCATCTATGGTGTAATAATATAGTTAAGTGTATATTAAATTTCAAACAAATAATCTTATATTATGTTCATCAGATGTATGGTGCTATGACAACAACACATATGCGTAATATGCGAATTATTCAGGCAACATTATATTTTAATTGAATATTTAACGTCAACCCTGATGTCTCAAATACGGATTTTTTTCGTGCAACAACACAATTACATACACATGCATGCAAACGCCGCAGTATACCTGTGGAGGCGGGTGTGGTTTTATCCGAGGGGGAAGAAGGAGGGAGGGTATCGGCGGAGGGGGAGGTTGAGGAGGATGCATCGGTATAAGGCGTAATGGTTGATGTAGAGCTGACAACTTCTGTAGAAAGGTTGCTGTTGGTGCTGTTGTCCACCGGTGGTTGTGTTGACGCTAAGGTACGGTTGAAAATATTTACAAATACAGGCGTCCGTGTGGCGTAATAAAATATACATATAAGATCTTAACAAATGGTCAATATCAAATATAGACTTAATATGACATTATTTCGCCTATTTATTAAAATGCTCTCGAGTCCGTTTCCTGTTTAGAAACAGTACTTGTTATATATAGGGGAAAAAACGTCCCCACTGAACGAACACTGTTGTAAACCGACTTTACCTCGTAATATAATATTTATTCACAGACGCCTAAAACAAAATTAATTGTCGGCTGCTAATAATAAGTAAGTAGGAACTTTACAACATAAAGAAGGTTCATATTTTTGTATGTGGTTGCCAGTTCTTATATACTAGTAATGAGATATTTTCGGAATCTATGATACGTTTTCCATTTACTTCATATGACTGCCAAATAACATATACCAATGGGCTCAGACGTTGGAGTGATTTCCAGTCTTGTTGTGTTAGGTAAGATGGTATCCGATGATGCTGTATCCTTTGAGGATGATGTTGAGTCAATGGTGTATGACGTTGTGGGTGCGTTGGTACTAATGGAAGACGACGACGTTGATTCCATTGTGTGCGAAGTTGACTCTATTGTGGATGAGACAGTATTCAATAAAGGTGATGTTGTATTAATTGCAAATGCTAATTGCCGAGGTTGTATCCATTGAGGGCGACGCTGTATAGGAGACATCGGATGCGATTGTAGATTGGTTTGAAACGTCCGTCAAGCTACTACTGCTGTTACTGATTATACTGTTGTTTGTACTGGTGGCTTTACTATTGCTGTTAGTGGTCTCATGGACTAAAATACTATTTGACTCTAAAGTGCGAGGAACATACATGGGTGAATAAACAAATGTCAACGATTAAACAAAGGGGAATATTGTGAATTAAACGCGAAAACGAGGAAACAATTAAAACGGTTAACACAAATACATGAGTGAATAGACACAAACATATCTTCCGGTAAAACTGTGAGTAAATTTGTTTCCGGGTTCCGGGGCAGAGAGAGTCTTGTTTGATTTGAAACATCTTTACGGCAGTATAAATATTTATTTTAAATAAATATTTATTTTAAATTGTAGTCTAAGGTTGTATTATGATCTGGCATAGAATAATTCTCAAATTTATATTATATATATCCGTGCGTTCTTAATGGTCTAATTTGTATTGTATTTTTTTATATCAATATATTGCCCAGGTCACACTTTCACGGAACTAGCGCGGTTCAGCTATGGATACAATCCGGCAACATTCGTGGCAGTCTATTTTGGAACAATGCTTCCCGTATTGTATCCATAGTAAAAACTTATAGTAATTGTCTATCGTTGAGTATGTATATACATGCTTAAAAATTTGACCACGTATCAAACAACCGTGGAATAGCCTTACTTAGCCGTGTTAGAACATACTGATCCATGTTTCTCCCTATTTTTAACCTTAATACTCCGTATAATTATATGTGTAGGTTTCAATTCATACCTGATGTCTACGGTTAGTTAAGGTCAGATACATACGGTATTGTTTCATATCAATGTTAGCACTAAGTGTAAAAGTATGCGATATGACAATGTTTCAATTTTTTATGTCAATAATTTAACGTTATGAACAATTGATGTACCAAGGATTTTTATGCATCGCTACTAGGACTGTTCAATCTTCCGTATGAAATAAAGGCTTATTTCTTGGTCGACCTATTTTAATTCGATAAATTAGATAAATTTCTTCTTTTTTATTGTGTATAACGTTAAATGATTGTAATATTGGTGGTTAACAAGTAATCTTACACATTTTTAGTTAATTTGTGTTGGCAATATGAACTTAATTGGGTTATCTGATAACAAGTATTATCTGGTTCACAAATGTCGTCGCATTTGAAATATAAACCCCTAGTATAGTAACTTTATTATGGTTAATTTATACGATCAAGTTAGTAGACAAAATCACATCTAATATGATAATCAAATATATCCGAAAATCACAGCATAACGCTTCAGATATTAAAATTTTATATACATATTTGTCTTTCCCTAAAAACTGAACAGTTTTTGTTTAAGTTCTTTGATTTAATTTCATCCAGTGTGTATGCGGATTTCTTATCTTGGTAGATCCGTAACGCGCCGTGGCGGTTCGTAATTTTCTGTATAAGACCGTTCTGATTCGTACAAACCCTTAGTTATATCGTAGCGAAAAACTAGTTGTCCATCGTTAATACGCCGTGACACTTGTAATGTCATTTAAACCGTGGTATATCCGTATAGCCGTTGCACCGTAACACTCCGTATTACTCCTGTCATTAAATAGCCAATTTACTAACTCATCATTTGTACAACGTTTTTCATAAGGAAAGGATTGGTATGGCATTTAATCACGTGGTGATTTTGAAACTCTGCATAATCGGATCAGCAATGTAATAAATCTGTAGTGGAACCGGCGGGGTGATCCATGAATATTTGACCTGGGCGTATTAAATTGTCGTTTGTGAATATTGTATCTGGCATCAAACCCGCTGATTTGTATTATTTCATAATTCACTGCTACTAATGGTGGTATATACCCAGATACTGTGAAAATACAGAGATGTTATTATTATAATTAGTTTTAAGGGTATGACTCAGATTTTAATAGCAATATTAAAGCCCTTGCAAAAGTAACATTTACAAGCGAAATTGTCGTAATCTCATAATGTTCGTTAGATGTCTGCTTTTTGAA
The DNA here is from genome assembly GCA_007657795.1 of Dreissena rostriformis. NCBI lineage: Eukaryota > Metazoa > Mollusca > Bivalvia > Myida > Dreissenidae > Dreissena > Dreissena rostriformis. The sequence goes on along the minus strand of VMBQ01002575.1, from coordinate 38,706 downwards.
ATGTGGCAGACATGCTAGCTATCAAGTACATGTAAAGGCTTTTAATGAAACATTTGAGAAAAAAATGTTTTACATCATAATCCTATCACAATTGGTTTACTATGTGTTGTGTTACAATCAAATTAAGCAGCATGGGGTCATGGGTCGGTCGAAACAGAGGAGGGAAAGGTTGAGGGTGAGGTATTAGTTTGAGACTTACCTGCAGTGCTGTTATTCGCATGCGCTGGTAATGTGTTTTTGGTGCCAGCTGTAGTAGTTTGTTCTGATAAACATATTACATATCCTTAGTTCGTGTCCATTATGATTGGATTCCATGACTTATATTGACATATTTTTATGTCAACCTTGCTTCCTACGGTATGTTTCAATACAAAAATTGTTCCGAGCAAATTATGGGTGTATAATAAGTGTTTAGTATATCATATCGATTTTATACTTAGTATTTTACATGATTTTAACTTTTAAAGAAAAAATCCTTTACACGAATCAGAACAAAGATTAGTAAAATAATTATCCTTTTATAATGGGTAACAGGTAAACTATACGCTATACACATGTTCACTTAATAAAATAGAGATCGATACAATAGAGAAGAACTTAGGCTATGATAAAAAGTATCTAATCATTTTTAGAATACCGTCATCAATTAATACTCAAAGGATATATACATGCGTTATACGAGTCACCAAGTATGATTCTCCACACAGTCATAAAGAATTGCAAACTTTCACTTAACTAGTATAAGCCCCGACATTTGTTAAAGTTAGTTTAAACTTATTTATTTTAGTTCGATTGCATCGAAAACCAAGGCTCATTGAAACGCTCTCAAGTCCGTTCCTGGGACTAAGAACCAGTACTTGGTGTATTTAGGGAAGATCGAAGAACGCTTCAACAGTTGGGATCGAACCCATGACCTTCCGGTCGCTAGGCGGGCACCATATCCACTACACAACGGCGACCTCAAATTTGTTAAAAGTTAGCAGTACATTACCATGAACTCTTAAGATCTTGTTAGAAGAGAATCTGTTTAAAAATAAAACGTTTTGATGAATATAATTATTAAAGTCAAGTCAATTGTTTTTGCCCATGCTATTTTGGATATCAAAACCAACATAAAAAGAACATGATGACAGTGAAAATCAATTGAATTTCGCTTGTATTAGAGACCAACAAACAAACAATGGAAGGCGGTGTGATGATATATTATAATGTATTATAAGTATAAATGAACGTGCGGAATAATTTAAACACCCACCTGAAGTCGATGAACTCGTTGTTGAACTTTGCGTTGTTAAATTCGCTGGTGTTGTCAAAGGGAATGAACCTTGACCCGAAGTGGATGTAATTGTTGTCGAACTTGTAATTGTGCTTGTAGTTGTTGATGGAGGCGTTGCTGTTATTGCTACTGTTGTGGCTGTTGTTGTTGTTGTTGTGGCTGTTGTGGCTGTTGTGGCTGTTGCGGTTGTTGTGGTTGCTGTGGTTGTTGTGTTTGTTGTTGCTGCTGAAGGTGATGTGGCTGCTGTGGTTGTTGCATTCGTAGAGGAGGGGCCTCCTGTTGTGGTAGTTACCTCCGCTATTCCATAACATACACACACCAGAAATGTCAGCACACTGATCGAAGATCGTAATGAATACATGTTAATTTCTTAATATGTTCACCCGATGTTCAGTTATGGTATGTTTCACACAATATTGTTTCAGAAAAAAGTTTTTTTAATTCCAATTTCTAAATACAGTCAATTCCTATACTTTCCACTTGTCAATTACACAATATGTATCCGATCACAATGTTCAGCACGAAGTTACTGGTTACACCCAAAACACGTGTCGGTGTCACACAAGCTGCTGTTACCAGCGCCACACCTATCATTCATACAGAAATCAAACACCTTGATCATACATTCATTGCCACAATTTCCTTGTTAGATTTTTAAATATCTTATTAACGTGATTTACATGCAATTTCTTCCTCGTTTTTGTTCAACCTTAAACTAATATACAATAAATACACAAGGATGGAAATCATTTGGCAATGAAGACCCTTTAAGTTCTTCAATATCTTCCGCGCATACGAAATTTATTTAACGATAAAAGGATTTTACTCAAGCCAACGTTTTCGCTTTTATCCAGATATCCACGATAACAAAATGTCCGTAATCTGCGCAATGAGCGAAATCTACAACATTACAGTACTCTTGTCAATGAACAAATGACTGAAATAATCTAAAGGGGAAATAACTTCCCGATTGTTAGTTTGCACAGATAATTTTTTTAAGTATTGACAATATTATAAAATAATATTACACACGACAAAAACCCATAGAGCTATTTGTGTCAACCGAACAATTCAAGCGTCATTAAATATATCACTATAAAACTAAATACGTGTATATCTATTAATAATAGGCGTATTGTTCTTCATCTGGTGAATATGAAATGACCCGACAGAGAGATATGAAAGCAATTCAATGATAACCACCAAGCGTTCGATGTTATCTGTGAATACCAGATGTCGCATAGCCATGTTCTAATAACTTTACAATACACACGTATTTACTACGTATTCAAATGACTGCGGTAGCGATCTGTATGTCGACTACTTATCCATGCTGACACAAATAACGTACCGATGATGGGAAGCAATGCGTTAGACACATTTATATTTAAATGAATTATCTGAAAGACGTACCCAGAAAACCGCTTACACTATCTAATATCTTATATAACTTATATAATATTTTGTTATATTTTAAGCAAAACTTTAAATACATACAATATAAGATAAAATACAGTTATCACTCATTTGTTTACATTTGCTGAATTCGTGAAGAAAAGTTCATATGTTTATCTTTCATGGAAAAGAGAGTTTGATATTAAAAAAACAATAATTCATAAACAATTCATAAAAAAATGGCGCGGTCGACATATGAGATCAAACATCAATTTCATTATCGATTTTACCGACGCCATTTAACTACTTAGCGTTATAAGGGAATTTAGATAGCGGATGAATTGTTTAAACTATTTGTTGACCGATAAACTACCTCATATCAATTTGTTTACACTGCGAATACTACACGATCGAAACTGTCATCACTAGGTGTAAATGGGACTTTACCGACATCATTATGCAGGTGAAATTCTTTGGAAGCGTACCGAAACGAGTTATTATTTAGTCGTTCTGCTATAACACAGAACAACAATGCGTTACAAATATAACCGTGAACAATATTGAAAGGTTGGCACGCATACAAACGTCATCCTCCTTTATTTCTATATTCTGTACATTAATAAAACAATATACTTTAATGTATTAAAGAATGCAACACTGGAACTTTTTTTTTCATTTTTTCAAAGCATAGCAATAAACTTTTTAATATATATGATTATTAACAACCTGTTCAGAACCGTTTACAACACCCTCAACCTTACAATGGGTTACGGTAGAGTCATGTCGTGTTATCTCGATGATTAAACAAATATTGCGGCAGATTGTGCCACATGCAGAGTCAATAACACTGTTTATTATTTTACAACATTGAAACGACCAAACCAAGCTTTAATATTTTGCTGAATTCCAAATTCCATATGAATAGCAGATAAGAAAAGTGGCCTGATTATATAGCAACCCTAAAATAGTTCGACCAATCCGACGAGTCGAACGTTATCAATAAATGATAAAGTGTGGCCGGAGTACATTTGTTAATATCGAAAGTTAAAGGGATAGTCTCTTTTAGTTTAAACCTATTTATTTAAGCTCGATTGCATCGAAAGCCTATGCTTTATTGAAACGCTCTCGAGTCCGTTATCTGGGAACCAGTACTTGGTGTCTTTGGGGGAGATCGAAAGAACGCTCCCACAATGGGTTTCGAACCCGTGACACCACGACATCTTGGCGGACACCATATCCACTACGCCACGGCAACACACCATCTCTTTTCGTATTTCAATATCAAAACATATTGCACACAACAAAACCGAACCACCATTATTGATACTGGTTATGAACATGTTTGTTATTTTGACAGAACTTGTTGCAAACATATGTCGTTCGATTAGCATCATCATATTATTATGACGTGAACACACGTGTATCTTTTCACGTACATAATTGTATGTAATACATAACGAAACATTATATAGTTCCTGATCATTTGTCAACAGTTTGTAAATAAAACTGTTTACTGTCACTTAAAAACGTGCTATATGATGAACATGTTTTAAAGCTATTTGAAATGTTGGAATTCGGGAATTATTACAGCGAGCAGAGTAATTATTTTAGTTAATACTAAGATTATGATATGTAGAACTGTTGGGATGTCCCCGTCATAAATCTACATTTTATAGTGCTTGTTCTGTATCTTTCTTATTAGCAACGAGAGAGATTGACGTGCTGAAAACATCCAGCAATAATTATAGATATATATACGACCTTGTCATTGTCATGAGATAAAGCAGATAAAGATAAATCCCATTCATTTCATGTTAAATATCGGCCAATAAAGTTGTCAACCGTTTCCCACTGGTCTTAAAACTAATCGTTTGAATCGAGTATCTTATTTATATATGATCTTTGGATCGTCTTATCTAATCGTTGACAACATAATGCCCGTCAGTCAGTTTGACATCGTGAGTTGAGCTTCAAACTATTGTATTTCAAGAACAAAAGTTATGCAGATGCACCATTTTAACTCTAAATCCTCGATCTGAAGGTGATATAGGATATGAGTACAAATGATTGCTCAAACCAGGGGTTAAAATAACTTCGTTTCAACCATTCAATAAGGAAGAAATCCACTTTGTAGCAATACGTGCTCATAAATTTTACACTGACAGCTACTTTTTTTAATATCGGGACATTTTCAAACCGCACCTACTTCTTCGATAAAGAAAAACATGCTGATACGGTTGAAGTAGAACATGGCGATTTTGATAAGTACCTTTACAAAATAAATTGCAAAGCCTCTAGCGAATGGCAATTTGGTCAATCATAATGTCATATTGCTAATTAAGATTACTATACCTTTATCGTTCATGATTTGCTGCGCCTTTACACGAACATGCTTATTTGTTTAAGTTTCAATAGTAAAGGCAATTGGTAACATGCCTTAAATGCAATACTAACGGATGTTAACAAGAATGTCTGTGCTGATACGGTTTCTGGAGGTTCATATTTCCTATATATGATATTAATTTTAAGATTTATAAATTGTTCGTGCAATATGCGGTAATGCAAATGCATGTTACCATGAATATACTGGGTTAGATCTTTTATTTAAATATTCAAAATACTGTCATGAACGTATTTGTAAATTGCAATAAAATTCATCACGTTTAAAGCAGGCATTCTTTAATGGGAAAGCAGGGCCTAATAAAAGAGTCATTTTTCGTTTATGACTCAATATGTTCTCAAGGCAAACGGGTAGGGCTGTTGATAATCTCAATACGCTGCTTATTGAGTTTTCAAATACTGAAGTCGCCTTTTCTATTACATTAAAGTTTTGTTTTGCAAACCAGTGAGCTGGGTATATTTTAGAATGATTTTAATCGAATGCGAGTATATTGTTTACGTCTGCTTTAAAAAAATGTCGTCTTATTCCGCAAATTCGTTGAACATTATACTTACACGCCAAGTGAACACATAAAGTGCTTGATTTATGACTTCCTGACGTTACCCTTTATGAACATTTTAATATTTGTATAGTACTCAGAATGCCGTTCAGTGAACACCATTCCCACTAAAACACCACTTCAAATCACCAAACAATTATACAAGTAGACCTTACTGAAAAGGAAGAGCTCCTGCATTGACAGTAACGATGTATCTGATCTCAAAGTAGAATGAGCGTTCCTAAAACGAAATAATATATATTCTACTCCTGGCCACGATTACGCACATTAAAGTTTCGAGTAAAACAAATAGTTCCTATTCAAAATTGTACGCATGCACGCACGCACGCACGCACGCANACACAAACAACAACGTTAGGTAGCAAGTACTGTTATTAACAGAACAGACACTAAAAAAATAATTTCAACATTAATTTCAAAAAATGATTCAATTTGATAATCCCCATTTGGACCGTTGTCTTTCCTAATTATTTTGCACCGTGCATCACTGTGTCAATCCGAACCAACGTCATCCTAAAACTAAATGATACTAATAACCTTAACTACAACATAGCATGTTAATAAGATCTCGAAATCTGATCTATTTGATACATGAACATAACCATAAGGAAAACACACATTTTGTTCAAAGATGAAGCTCCTACTGTATTATCGGACAACTGAACTAACACTAGGATACTTGAATATTGGGATATGCATTGGCACACAATTCATACTAGTCATATACTTGTCGTATTATTCAAGGGGCGGGATAGGGGATAGGGGTTGACATTATGACTTGCTGCGAATGACAACATCGAATGTCGACATACGCCCAATCAATCTGTATATGCCAAGCCAAATTCACCAGGTTCACGTGCTAGAAAAGCAAACCCAGATCATCGACAGAACCACTTCAACACACAAAATAGTACGAAAACAAGTTTTGGTACTTATATAACTTTATTAATGTACACATAATACAATGTATAAGTACGGTCGTCCAGCAGTTATATTGTCATAAATAAAAAACGTATATATTTCTAAAATATTAAAATAGGAAAATGCAGAATCGAAACTTTGCTTTTAAACGCACAGTAGGCTAGTCATTATATTTTTTTCGTCTGTCAACACATACACTCAAATACATTGATTTGACTCATGATTAAGATTGTCTGCCACGTTGAACAAACTTGATGCATTTAATATGGAAGTGATTCGTTCGCAGTTTAATGGGCTTTCTCTGTTTGCTTTCAAGTTTTATTGTCACGTTTATCGTTGTTTGCGGAAACAATTGATATTTAACTCCTTAAGTAAACAGCTAAACTATTAGCTCACGTACATTCTGATTGAAAAGGACTGTCGTTACACGGGCCTATCCAAACCATGTGACATTTGGGAAAAAGCACATAGAATATTTGCACAAATAACAAGGGATTCAATATACCGACTCATTCACTTCTTGCATGGTGGTAAGCATAAAAAACTTAAACCATGTGCTCTTTAGCCGCTTGTTTCAGTTTCCTTATTATGGACTATTGTGGGATCCTTATGCAGGTTCTAAGACAAAATACAACAGGATAAAGAATGGTCAAACTGATCTTTTTTTCATTCACTTTTATTTAATAACTGTAGTTCGAGTTTTGCTTTTAAAACAACGCATTTATAATCACAATCTCAAAATCTGCATCAGGTTATTCCTTTTTTGCTGATACAAAATGATTTGGTATTAACCCTTTCACGTACAACGAACGTGATATATTGTTACCGCATGAACATAAAGTATGACATTTCTGTTATCAGCCAACAATTGTATTCACGTTTCAAGCTCGTACAAGGCTATTAATTATCACATCCCTGCTGATGTGTATACATGTTGAAAAGCGATATGCACCATGCAACTCACGCACAATCTGCTCACATTAAAGTTGTGCACGGGTATGCAAATATTTATAATCCAACGAATCTATAAACAGGGCTATAGAGTCGAAAGCACGAATTAAGTGAGTACAATGTGTACCCTGCAAATATAAAATCTTATCATACCTATGCACGGATATCGGCCTGATACACAGGTGTCCGATAATTTTTTTCTATATCAAATTAGTAGGACATTATATCAGTAAATACCAAGGTTGTTGTTGCGCCCTTCATTGACTGTCGTACTGTCTAGTGATTGTGTGTAAGATATAAAAGGTATTTATCAATTATCAAGCAGCAAAACCGATTACAGTGAACCAACACAGGGCTAAGTTCAGACAAAAAAAATTGATTACATTATCAAACCAGTTTGTATCAAAATTATTGCTAAATTACAAAACCAAAATTAAACAACTGCACAGTGAGCGCTTAAATCAGATTGCAACTCGACTTTACTCTTCTTGACGAATATTTCGATTGAAATTTTCAGCAGCTTGAAAATGCAAACACTATTTGTCCACTTGAACTTTATGACATTATTGTTTGAATGAATGCTCGTGAATTTCATTGATTTACGGGTGACGGAGTTTCAGGGGTTTACATGTATGTATATCAAGCCCATTTCACGGTATCGTCAATTTCCAACCTTCCCCAAAATTCATTTCCGTGTATCGATCAAGCATATTTGAGCATAACGTAAATGTTAATATAACATGAAATAACATTCGTTCCTTTTACATGTTTCTTTCATGCCTATTTGATCGTATCGTACATTTTCACCTTCTCCAACATCTCGCGAATATTCGTTTATGTACGTGCGTGTTTGTAAAGTGGTTAAATGTCAAACCCATGGTAAACAATAACTTAACGCAGTAGGCAGAGGTAACAGCCGTGCAATCAGACAGTAAATTATCAGTAATTTGTTGGATTTTATTTCAGTAAGCATGTCCCGCACTATAAATATTGACTGACTTCATATTTCAGTGTTTGCATAAGAAGATATATAATACGATTCTTTGCACGAAGTCCCTTACAAATGGATAACATTATATTGGTATTTTGGTCTTACAAAATATGCAACTTAATTCTGCTGTAACCATAAATATAATGCTGGTTATACATTTCAACCCTGGTTATTCAAGTATCACATTTACGTTAACAGTTGATGGTCGATGTTAACATGTGATTAGTGAAAGATAAAAGCGAATCTTTGATATCATTAAGTATCTGAAGGACACCATAATGTATTTCGTAATTAGCAAGATTATTGTTATGGCTGTTCCTTTAATAAAAAATCATATACATTATGGAATAAAATGTTCTCATAGTTACTGGTGATTTTTTATTGAATCAGTAAATAATCAAATCTAAACAGACAATTAAGGTAAAGTAGTAGTGGATCATAAAATTAGACGTTACATATACCTTGCGGATAAAAGTTTATGTAAGATTTCAAACAGACAAGGACGATGAAAAAGCAGTATTAAAACATTGCATTTCTAGTCAGCTTGATCAGAGCCCCATTTGAAGCAGTGCACACTAGAAATTATCGCTATTTCCATGGGGGCATTGTAATTGGTCATGCTTTACAGTCATATCAGATTAAGTTTCACAAGCTAGAGCCCTCTGTCATTATATTCCCGAAGCTGAAGAATTGCTATATTTGAAGATTTGCGGCTCTGCCTCTATTAGGTATTTAGATTGGCTTACGAAACCCAAAACACTTTCGGTATATGGAGGTCTGTTTAATGTTAAGACCAATACCATAATATTCTTGCGGAAATGTTGAAGTACTATTAATGAGAAAACACATCTTGTTACATAATCCAAATTGACCTATCGACATACTTTCATCGAGGATGTGATTAGCGAAACAAAAAGCATAGACTTTATTATTTGAAATCATATCTTGAAAAATCATTTGTTCACCGTACGCAATGTTTGTTGGGTATAAACCTCAAAAGGCTTGGTAATAAATCAAATTGAAATCGGCCATTTGTTTTGCTCATTTGCTTACTATTCCCTTCCTTTAAACATGTAATACATCTTATTTGAACTGTCACCCGGATAAGAATTAAAGACATAGAAATCTACATATTTATCAAAATATTTCTGGAATCAAAACAAACCTCCTTTTCCTGACCACAACGACGAGAATGATAATCAATATGAGCCCGGACACACCTCATGCCACGCCCCCCTGCAATCTCGGTATGAGCCCGGCCACACCTCATGCCACGTCCCCCTGCAATCTCGGTATGAGCCCGGCCACACCTCATGCCACGTCCCCCTGCAATCTCGGTATGAGCCCGGCCACACCTCAAGCCACGTCCCCTGCAATCTCGGTATGAGCCCGGCCACACCTCATGCCACGTCCTCCTACAATCTCGGTATGAGCCCGGCCACACCTCATGTCACGTCCCCCTGCAATCTCGGTATTAGCCCGGCCACACCTCATGCCAAGTCCCCCTGCAATCTCGGTATGAGCCCGGCCACACCTCATCACACGTTCCCCTGCAATCTCGGTATGAGCCCGGCCACATCTCATGCCACGTTCCCCTGCAATCTCGGTCATTAGACTTACTGGGGCTTTGGAAGGGGATGCTACTCACATGGCACTGACAGGTTACACATTATTAAACTTGTCTACGGTAAAAATTGCAACTTACGCTTTTCATTTCCTAAATGTTTGCGATGAATGGATGAAACAGAGTAACCTTCTGAGTTAAATGTGAGTGGAGTTAGTAGTACCCTTGGCATTGGTTGATCGCATCAATATGGTGTTCACTGTTCCGTCTGTAAATATATTAAATGTGTATTTTTTCATATCGTCACCCTTGTATTCTATATCGTCTACTAGCTGTGCATGATTGCGCATTGAGAACCTAACATATATAAAACGTATACAACGCCTATTTCATCGATATGATGTATAGGCACTCGAGTATTGTGTCGAATTTATACCAAGTGAGGCACAGTTCTTTGATAGGTCACAGTGATTTTCAAGTGTCGTCTGATAGAAACAACATAACCTATTACTGTTTTTTGTTCAATTTAAACATCTCTCTAACTATATTTTGTTTTAACATAAACATTGTTTTCATTAAATCCTCAATAACATTCATCTTTTTACCCTAAATAAATGTTTTGGTTCTGTTGGGGATCGATCCCGCAACGTCCCGGTCGCTAGGTGGACGCCATATCCACAACGCCACGGCAACAAACAGTCTCTTTCAATATGTAAAAAATGCAAAACAATACCGTCCCACCATGTTTGATACTGGTTATAATAATATGTGTTATTTTGACATAACTTGTTACAAATATACATATCGTCAGAGTAGTATCATCATATTATTATGACTTGAAAACACGTGAGTCTTTTCACATGAATAACTGGGTTGTATGTTACACATTACTGAATATTATAAAGTTCTCGATCACTTGTAAACAGTTTCTAAAAAAACTCTTTATTATCACTTCAAACGTGCATTCTGATCAACATGTCTGTTAAGAGTTATTTGAAATATTGGAATTCATTAATTAAGGCAGCGAGCAGAATAAGTATTTTAGTTAATAATACGATTATGATTTGTAGAACTGTTGGGATGTCCCCATCATAAATCTACATTTTTTAAGTGCTTGTTCTGTATTTTTTCATAAGACAACGAGTAAGATGGAAAATGATGAAAACAGCAAGCAGCAGTAATTGGTATATATACGACCTTGTCATTGTTATGCGATAAAGGAAATAAAAAAATCCCATCCATTTCATGTAAAAAATTGGTCAATTAAGTTGACAACTGCTTGCCACTGGTCTTAAGACTTGACGCTTGAATCGAATATCTAATATATGATCTTCTGATCGTTTTATCCAACCTTTGACAACATAATGCCCGTCTGTCAGTTTGACATATCGTGAGTTGAGCTTCAAACTGTTGTATTTCAGGAACAAAAGTTATGCAGATGCACCATTTTAACTCTTAACCCTCGACATCGCAGTTTTATAGGATANCTCGTAGTTTTACAAAATATAGCGACAATAACAGAACTTTCCAAATTATTCAATCGTTTCGCGTCGAACGACGCTTTATGATTTTGAGGTTTTCAAATCGTCAAAAGATGCATATAATGGATATTTAAGAGCATTGTAAATGGTCAGTATTACTATTTCCTCAAAAATATCATAACAAACGCGAAAATGTGCGAATATGAAACAACTTTTTTTAATTTTGTCAATTTACCAATCTGTTGGACGGCCCCTTTAAAGATCAGAACATATAAATTGCCGTGTATTTCATAACTGCTTAAAGAGACAGTGTAAAGTGATCATCCCGTCTAACCCGAGTTACAAACTCGTAATACAATGGTATTTTATCGGGGCTATGCAATCAAATTAAGGCGGTCATTAACTGACATATTTATGTGAATGAAGTATTCAAGTATACACATGGTGATAACGTAGATCATCAACAAGTAATTTGAAGAGGGTATGTAACAAAAACTACCGCCTGCCTTCATACGCATGTTTGTGACTTCACTCTGTCGAACTGTTTATCGTCAAAATATACTCCCAAAAAACTCGTCGCATTTATGTTTGTTTTTCAATACTCGTGGTTATCTCCGTTGCGTTACGTTCATATGTTGGGTCAATGAAGTTGTCAATCATATGCCGATGGTCGAAGCACTAAACGTTTTTATCAAGTACATTTTACAGTTTTTTTTCTGTTGTTCATCTTATCCTACCTTTGCCAAAGAAATGCGTGTCAGTCAGTATGGTATATCGAGAATTTAAACTCGTGTATTTGATGAAAAAACGTTAAACAGACGCCCTACTTTAGCTTTTAATCCTTGATACAATGTGACAGTAATATAGGATGGCGGTCCAAATCATAGCTCAAACCTTGGGGTGAACAAGTTTCACGCATTCCACGAGGAAAAAAATAACTATGTTTCCCACATGTATAATTGAGTGTCCTTACATTTCAGTCGGTTGCAGCTTTTATATTTGCAACAAGAGGCAATTTTATATGACATTTTACTTTTCGACGAAAAAACAGATTACGCTGCTATGGTCGACTTGAACCGCATAAATTGTTATAACTATATATAATTTATCTGGATGCTCTTTCATTTTTATTTCGCCTGAGAGAGTGCCTAAGGGCTGCTACAATGTTTGTTTGTTATAGAATCTTGAAAAATTGCCGTATATTACATATCGTTACTATAAAAAGTCACGAGGGGCCGTTATTCGTATGATGATATAGGCACCGGGCTAGAATCCGATCGCGCGACTACAACTGAACACACTGGCATTTAAACTCCGTCTAAGCCGACGGTAACCCATGAAATAAGGCGAAGTGCACAATGGATATAATTAAACTATCGATTAAAACTGAAACTGTAGATTAGATTGATGACACTATTTGAGCGTTCTGGAGTCACCAAACACAATTTAATAAACGACACGCTAACCTCGATGACAAATTTAGTCCAATTATAATAACAATGAAATTAGAACAATCTGCACTTCCATTTTCTGTTCTTCCATCCATAAAGCTTAATATATTTAAACCACACATTTTTGGAAATGCTAACAATTCTGACCAACGGTACGATTTTCAAAATCGAATTACTGGTCGGTGCGATTTATTTTATTTATTCCTTTTGAAGTTTCAAATTATGATTCTACCTCAGTCGCACATCAATAACCAACGCCTGCGCATTAGAATGAGAAGGGAGCTTACCATGGGTTATTACCCCGATATACCAACGGTTGTTTTCCTCGCAAAGCGCGTGAATCTATTCTACCGGATAAACTTACAAAATCTTCTTTCTTTACTTCTTAAAGCACTTATAACCGAACTAACGCACTGGAAGCAAAGTAAATTCATTTTTTCTGTATATAAAATAAGTTTTAACAAGAAGAAAGGCACATTGGATTAAGTAGCATATAATTCGGATACTATATTTCGGATGTTATTGAAACACATTTTCGCGGTGGAATTGTCGTATCGAAATAATCGACGTGTAACCGTTGGTTATTGCGGTAAAAACCCACGGTATGTCGTTTCGATGCTTGTTATCAAACCACTCGGGCTACGCCCTCGTGGTTTAATTCCTATACATCGGAACTCCATACCGTTGGTTATTACCGCAATAACCTACGGTTACCCGTCGATTATTTCTTAAATAACACACATACAACCCGACATGTTTTGGTTCTGTTGGGGATCGATACCGTAACGTCCCGGTCGCTAGGTGGACGCCATATCCACAACGCCACGGCAACAAACAGTCTCTTTCAATATGTAAATATAATAACATATTGCGCAAAACAATACCGTCCCACCATGTTTGATACTGGTTTTAATAATATGTGTTATTTTGGCATAACTTGTTAAAAATATACATGCCGTCAGAGTAGTATCATCATATTATTATGACTTGAAAACACGTGTGTCTTTTCACATGAATAACTGGGTTGTATGTTACACATTACGGAACATGATAAAGTTCTCGATCACTTGTAAACAGTTTGTAAATAAAACTGTTTACTATCACTTAAAACGTGCATTGTGATAAACATGTCTGTAAAGAGCTATTTGAAATATTGGAATTCATGAAATATGGCAGCGAGCAGAATAAGTATTTTAGTTAATAATACGATTATGATTTGTAGAACTGTTGGGATGTCCCCATCATAAATCTACATTTTTAAGTGCTTGTTCTGTATTTTTTCATAAAACAACGAGCAAGATTGAAAATGCTTTAAACAACAAGCAGCAGTATTTGGTATATATACGACCTTGTCATTGTCATAAGATAAAGGAGATAAAGATAAATCCCATCCATTTCATGTTAAATGTGGGTCGATGAAGTTGTCAATTGCTTGCCACTGGTCTTAAGACTTGACGTTTGAATCGAGTATCTTAATTATGTATGATATTTGGATCGTCTTATCTAACCGTTGACAACATAATGCCCGTCAGTCAGTTTGGCATATCGTGAGTTGAGCTTCAAACTTTTGTATTTCAGAAACAAAAGTTATGCAGATACACCATTTTAACTCTTAACCCTCGACATGGCAATTTTAAAGGATAGGAGTACACATCATTGCCCTAAGCAGGGGGTGAAATAACTTCGTTTTAGGCATTCAATATTGAAGAAATCCAATAAGGAAGAAATCCAATAAGGAAGAAATACACCAAGTGTTTATACATTTTACACTGACAGCTACGTTGTTTAATATCGGTACATTGTCACACCGCACCTACTGCTACGATTCAGAAACAAAAATGTTGCTACGGTTGAAGTATAATATGGCTACTGTTTTGATACAGTACGTTTACAAAATAAATTGCAAAGCCAATAAAGTGTGGCAATTTGGTCAATCATTTATATCTTTATCGTTCATGTTTTGCTGCGTCTTTACACACATATGCTTATTTGTTTAAGTTTCAATAGTAAAGGCAATTGGTCTAATGCCTTAAATACAAGACTAACGGATGTTAAGAATTTCTCTGCTGATAAAGTTTCTGGAGGTTCATTTTTCCTATATACGATATTTGTTTTATGTTTTACAAATTGTTATTGCTATATGTGGTAATCTTGATGCTTGTTACCATCAATATACTGGGGTAGATCTTTTATTTAAATATTAAACATTTGTTCGTGAACTTATTTTTAAATTGCAATACAATACATTACATTGATAGAAGAGATTCATTAATGTGAAAGCAGGGCCTAATAAAAGAGTCGCCTTTCTTTATGACTAAATTGGTTTTTAATGCAAACGGATAGGATTATGAACAATCTCAAGAGCCTTTTTATTGAGTTTTCAAATATTTAAGTCGCCCTTTTATTACCTTTTGATTTTGTTTTGCCAACAATTGGGCTGGGCTTATATCTAGAATAATTTTAATCGATTACGAGTACATTGTTGACGTTTGCTTTGAAAAACATCGTCTTTTCTCGCAGTTTTCCCGCCAAACCATGTTGTACACAAAGGCGCTTCCGAATTCGTAAAACATGCAGCTTAACTCTTAAACAAACACAAAAAGTGTTTGATTTATGACTTCCTGATTTAACCCTATAGGAACATTTTACTATTAAAATGGTGGAAACAACGTCTTTCCGTGATAACCATCTCCACAAGAACGCCACTTAAACTCTCAAACGAATATACACGTAGACCCTACTGAAAAGCAAGAGTACCTTTATGGTGGTGTGTAAAGATCAATTGACATGAAAGATGTATCTGATAGCTTAGTGGTTTGAGAGTTCCTACAACGAAACTGAAGCAAAATATGAAAACTAAGATATTTATTAATGCAATCCTGGCCAAGATCATTGTATATTATTAATTGTATTTTACTCACACTTAAAAAATGTTCATATCACAAACACAAAACAGCAATTTATGTAACAAGGTCTGTTTATTGGCAGCAAATAGAGTAT
Source organism: Dreissena rostriformis (assembly GCA_007657795.1). Lineage (NCBI taxonomy): Eukaryota > Metazoa > Mollusca > Bivalvia > Myida > Dreissenidae > Dreissena > Dreissena rostriformis. The sequence goes on along the minus strand of VMBQ01002575.1, from coordinate 22,716 downwards.
AAAAATAATTTCAAAAGATGATTCAATTTGATAATCCTCGTATGAACCGTTGTCTTGCCTAATTCTGTCGCATCATACATCACTGCGTAAACACCAATGTCATCATAAAACTGAAATGATACTAATAACCTTAACTACAACATAGCCTGTTAATAAGATCTCGGAACCTGATCTATTTGATACATGAACATAACCATAAGGAAAAACACATTTTGTTCACAGATGAAGCTCCTACTGGATTATCGGACAACTGAACTGCCGCTAGGATACTTGAATATTGGGATATGCATTGGCACACAATTCATACTAGTCATATATGTGTCTTATTATTCGTTGGTGTGGATTGGGGGTTGGGGATGACATTATGACTTGCTGCCATCGAATGTCGGCATACTCCAATCGATCTTTATAAACCAAGCAAAATTCATCACATTCTCGTGATAGAAAAGCGCATAATCAGATCATCGACAGAACCACTTTAACACACCAATTACTACGTAAACACAAGTGTTCGTATTTGAATCAATTAATGTACACATACTAAAATGTATCATACGGTCGCCCAACAGTCATAGTATCATTAATAAAAAATGTATATATTTCTGAAATATTAAAAAGGAATAGGCAGAATTGCAACTTAACTTTGAAACGCACAGTAGGCTGGTCAACAAATTGTTTTCGTATGTTAACACATACACTCAAATACATATGTGTGTTTTGATGTGACTCTAGATTAAGATTGTATGCCATGTTGAACAAACTTGATTCATTCAATATTTAAGTGATTCGTTCGCATTTTTATGGGGTTTTATGTTTGCTTTAAGGTCTTATGGTCACGTTTATCGCTGTTTGCAGAAAAAAATTGATATTAAACTCCTTAAGTACTCAGCTAAAATATTTACTCACGAACAGTCTGAAAAGGACTGTCATTAAACTTCTTGCATGGGCCTATCCAAACCATGTGACGTTTGTGAAAAAGCACCTACAATACTTGCACCAATACAAAAGGATTACATATGCCGACGTTTGCACTTAAGGCTTCTTGCATTGTAATCAACATAAACGACAGACCCATGTGATATTTAGCCGCTTGTTTCATTTGTCCTTATTATGGTTATCCGTATGCAGATTCTAACACAAAATTCTACAGGATTAAGAATCTTCAAACTGATCTGTCTTAAAATGTACTTGTATTCATTAACTTTAGTTCGAGTTTTTCTTTAAAATACAACAAATTGATAAGATAATCAAAATCTCAGCATTAGCATCAGGTCAGATGTTTGCTGATACACAATTATTTGATAGGGCCCCTTTCATGTAAAACGAGCCCGAGATATTGTTACCACCTGGACATGAAACACGACATTCTTGTTATCAGCCTGAAATTGTATTCGCATTTCAAGCTCGTACAAGAATATAAATTATCACAACCATGCTGATATGTATACATGTTGAAAAGCGATATGCATAATGCAGGTAGACTTTAACCATGCAACTCACGCACAATCTGCTCACAATAAAGTTGTGCACGGGTATGCAAATATTTAAACTCCGATAAATCTATAAACAGGGCTTTAGATTTGAAAGCCGAAATTAAGTGAGTACAATAAGTACCCGGCAAATGATTAAATCTTATCATACCTGTGCACGGATACAAAGGTGTCTGACTATTTTTCTATATCGATTTAGTAGGCCATTATATCAGTCAATGTTTGGAGGTACGTGTAATAACTCGGAATCAACTACAACGTCTTCATTTACGATATAAATGAATCAGATACAGCAAGAAAAAATATACCAAAATGTAGTACATTTTATACACATAAAACATCAAAACGGCTAATGTTTTTTTCTAAGCCTAAATGTTATATTTCACCACGATAGGGCAGTTATTATTTATAAAAAAAAATATTGCAACCACAATCCCAGTACTTAAATATTTAAATCTATTAAATTAAGTTATATGCTCTCATAATACAATAACACGTTCGTTATAATAATTGTATGCAGCATATATTATTTCAGAGGGTGTGGTATAAATACCATATTAGTCATCTGTTTAAAACATGATATGTGATAAAGAAAGCGTTCTGTATGTAATGCATTGTCACGAAAACATTTTGATACGCCCTAATTTGTTATAAGATATTATAAACGATTTACCCTACTTTAATTTTAAATA
>VMBQ01002575.1:0-20298 GCA_007657795.1 Dreissena rostriformis | reverse complement strand
AGTGAACCAAGACAGGACTTTTTTCAGAAAATTTTATTTGATTGCGTGTGTAAAGCTGTTTGTTTCATCATTGTTGCTAAAATGCAAAACCAAAATTTAGCAACTGCACAGTGAGCGCTTAAATCAGAGTGTAACTCCTTTTAACTCTTCTTTACGAATTTTCGATTGTAATTGTCAGCAGCTTCAAAATAAAATTACTATTTATCCACTTGAAATTTATGACATTATTGTTTAAATGAATGCATTTCATTCGTTTACGGTTGACGGTGTTCCAGGGGTATGAATGCATATCTATCACGCACATTTGAGGGTATCGTCAATTACCAACCTTCGCCAAAATTAATTTCAGTGTATCGATTACGCCTATTTGATTGAGCATATCGTCAACGTCCAGCTTTCTCTGAAATCTGAAATAACATTTGTTCCTTTTACATGTTTCTTTCATGCCTATTTGATCGTATCCTAAATTTTCACCTTCTCCAACATCTCGCGAATATTCGTTCATGTGCGTGTTTGTAAAGTGGTTTAATGTCACTCCCATGGTAAACAATAACTTAACGCAGTAGGCAGAGGTTACAGCCGTGAAATTAGACAGTTAATTACCAGTAATTTGTTGGATTTTATTTCCGTAAGCATGTGCCGCACTATTAATATTGACTGACTTCATATTTCAGTGTTTGCATAAGAAGATATATAATACGATTCTTTGCACGAAGTCTCTTACAAATGGATAACATTATATTGGTATTTTGGTCTTAAAAAATATGCAACTTAATTCTGCTGTAACCATAAATATAATGCTGGTTATACATTTCAACCCTGGTTATTCAAGTATCACATTAACTCTAACAGTTGATGGTCGATGTTAACATGTGATAAGTGAAAGACAAAAGCGAATCTTTGATATCACTAAGTATCTGAAGGACACCATCATGTATTTCGTAATTAGCAAGATTATTGCTATGGATGTTCCTTTAATAAAAAACATACTACAATATGGAATAAAATATTCTCGTAGTTACTGGTGATTTTTTTTTATTGAATCAGTAAATAATCAAATCTAAACGGACAATGAAGGTTAAGTAGTAGTGGATCATAAAATCAGACGTAACATATACCTTGCGGATTACATGTTATGTAAGATTTCAAACAGACAAAGAGGTGAAAAGCAGTATTAAAACATTGAATTTCTAGTCATCTTGATCAGAGCCTCATTTGAAGCAGTGCAAACTAGAAATTATCGCTATTTACATGGAGGCATTGTAATTGGTCATGCTTTAAAGTCAAATCAGGTTGAGTTTCCCAAGCTAGAGCCCTCTGTCATTATATTCCCGAAGCTGAAGCATTGCTATATTTGAACATTTGCGGCTCTGCCTCTATAAGGTATTTAGGATGGCTTACGAAACCCAGAACACTTTCAGCATATGGAGGCCTGTTTCATGTTAAGACCAATACCATACTATTCTTGCGGAAATGTTGAACTAGTATTAATGAAAAACACATCTCGTTACATTATCCCAATAGACCTATCGACATACTTTTATCGACGATGTGATTAGCCAATCAGAAAGCAAAGATTTTATTATTTGAAATCATATCTTGTAAAATCATGTGTTCACCGTACACGATGTTTGTTGGAGATAAACCTCAAAAGGCTTGGTTATAAATCCAATAGAAATCGGCCATTTGTTTTGCTCTTTTGCTTACTATTCCCTTCCTTTAAGCATGTAATACATCTTATTTGAACTATCACCCGATAAGAATTAAAGACATAGAAATATACATATTTATCAAACTATTTCTGGAATCAAAACATACCTCCTTTTTTCCTGACCACAACGACGAGGATGATTATCAATATGAGCCCGGTCACACCTCATGCCACGCCCCCCTGCAATCTCGGTCGTCATACTTGCTGGGGCTTTGGAAGGGTATGCTACTCACATGGCACAGACAGGTTACACATTATTAAATGTATCTACGGGTAAAATGGAAACTTACGCCTTTTTTATTTCCTTAATGTTTGCGATGAATGGATGAAACAGAGTAACCTTCTGAATAAAATGTGAGTGGAGTTAGTAGAACCCTTGGCATTGGTTGATCGCATCAATATGGTGTTCATTGTTCCGTCTGTAAATATATTAAATGTGTATTTTTTCATATCGTCTCCCCTGTATTCTATATTGTCTACTAGCGGTGCATGATTGCGCATTGAGAACCTCACATATATAAACCAGTATACAACGCCTATTTCATCGATATGATATATAGGCACTCGAGTATTGTGTCGAATTTCTACCATGTGTTGCACAGTTCTTTGATAGGTCACAGTGACTTTCAAGTGTCGTCTGGTAGAAGCAACATAACCTATTACTGTTTTTTCTCTCAATTTAAACATCTCTCTAACTATATTTTGTTTTAACACAAAAATAAATTTCATTGAATCCTCAAAAGCATTCATTTTTTTACCCTCAAGCAATTTCCATGTCCATTTATTGGACTGAAGAATTGCGAATGTCTGCATATTGTCGTAGTTAAACTCGGTTTGAATTTCCGAATCACGTTATATGTGGGTTATTGGTGCTCCTTATGTAGCTTACTGGCGCTGGTGAACATGAAAAAACCGAGGATGGTTATGTTTAAAGATCAGAAAAATGAATTGCCATGTATAACATAAGTGCTTAAAGATACAGTGTAAAATGAACATCACGTCTAACCCGAGTTACAAATACAAAATCGTAATACAGTGGTATTTTATCGGGGCTATGCAATCAAATTTAGGCGGTCATTAACTAACATATTTATTTGAATGAAGTATTCAAATATACACATGGTGATAACGTAGATCATCAACAAGTAATTTGAAGAGGGTATGTAACAAAAACTACCGCCTGCCTTCATACAGCATGTATGTGACTACACCCCTTACGAACTGTTAATCGTCAAAATATACTCCCAAAAAACTCGTCACATTAATGTTTTCTTTTCAATACTTGTGGTAATCCCCGTTGCGTAACGTTCACATTTTGGGTCAATGAAGTTAGCAATCATATGCCGGTGGTCGAAACACTAAACGTTTTTATCAAGTACCTTTAACAGTTTGTTTTATTTTGTTCATCTCCTCCCACCTTTGACACAGTAATGCCTGTCAGTCAGTATGGTATATCGATAATATAAACGTGTGTATTTGATGTAGAAACGTTCAACAGAAGCCATTGTTTAACTCTTAAACCTCGATACGATGTGACAGTGTTATATGATGGCGGTTCAAATCATGACTCAAACCTTGGGGTGAACTAGTGTCACGCATTTCACGAGGAAAACATCATCTATGTTTTCCACATGCATAATTGAGTGTCCATACATTTAAGTCGGTTGCAGCTTTTATATTTGCAACAAGAGGCAATTTTAAATGACATTTACTGTTTCGACAAAAAATAAACAATAACGCTGCTATGGTCGACTTGAACCGCATAAATTGTTATAACTATATATCATTTATCTGGATGCTCTTTCATTTTTATTTCGCCTGAAAGAGTGCCTAAGGGCTACAACAATAGGTGTGTGTTATAGAATCTTGAAAAATTGCAGTATATTACATATCGTTACTATAAAAAGTCACGAGGGGGCCGTTATTCGTATGATGATATCGGCACCGGGCTAGAATTCGATTGCGCGACAACAACTGAACAAACTGGCATTCAAACTCAGTCTTAGCCGACGGTGAACCATGAAATAAGGCGAAGCGCACAATGGATATAATTAAACTATCGATTACAACTGAAACTGTAGATTAGATTGATGACACTACTTTAGCGTTCAGGAGTCATCGAACACAATTTAATAAACGACACGCTAACCTCGATGACAAATTCAGTTTAATTATTATAACAATAAAATAAGAACAATCTGCACTTCCATTTTCTGTTCTTCCATCCATAAAGCTTAATATATTTAAACCACACATTTTTGGAAATGCTAACCATTCTGACTAACGGTATGATTTTCGAAATCGAATTACTGATCGGTGCGATTTATTGTATTCCCATTGAAGTTTCAAATTATGAATAACACACATACAATCCGAAATGTTTTGGTTTTGTTGGGGATTGAACCCTGTAACGTCCCGGTCGCTAGGTGGACGCCATATCCACAACGCCACGGCAACAAACAGTCTCTTGTTATATGTAAATATAAATACATATTGCGCAAAACAATACCGTCCCACCATTTTTGATACTGGTTATAATAATATGTGTTTTTTGACATAACTTGTTAAAAAAATATGTCGTAAGAGTAGTATCATCATATGTGTGTATTTTCATATGAATAACTGGGTTGTATGTTAAACATTACGGAACATTATATAGTTCTCGATCATTTGTAAACAGTTTGTAAATAAAACTGTTTACTCTCACGTAAAACGTTCGTTCTGATCAACATGTCTGTTAAGAGCTATTTGAAATGTTGGAATGCAGGAATTATGGCAGCAAGCAAAATATGTATTTAAGTTTATAATACGATTATGATATGTAGAACTGTTGGGATGTCCCCATCATAAATCTACATTTGATAGTGCTTGTTCTGTATATTTCCATAAAACAACGAGTAAGATTGAAAAAGCTGAAAACAGCAAGCAGCAGTAATAGATATATATACGACCTTGTCATTGTCATAAGATAAAGGAGATACAGATAAATCCCATCCATTTAATGTTAAATGTGGGTCGATGAAGTTGTCAACTCTTCGCCACTAGTCTTAAGACTAACCGTTTGAATCGAGTCTTGTTGACAAAATAAAGCCCGTCATTCAGTTTGACGTATCGTGAGTTGAGCTTCAAACTGTTGTATTTCAGAAAAAAACGTTATGCAGATGCACCATTTAATCTCTAAACCATCGATCTGACGTTGATATAGGATATAAGTACGAATGATTGCTCAAACCAGGGGGTAAAATAACTTCGTTTTAGATATTCAATTAGGAAGAATTCCAATAGGGAAGAAATCCACAAAGAGTTCATTCATTTTACACTTACAGCTAAGTTATTAAACATCGGAACATTTTCACACTGCACTTACTGTTTCGATAAAGAACTAAAATGCTTCTACGGTTGAAGTATTAGATGGCTACGGTTTTGATACAGTTCGTTTACAAAATTGCAATGCTACTCGAGTATAGCAATTTGGTCGATCCTTATTTCATAAAAGGATAGGTCGTACTAAGGTCAGGTTAGGAACTAGTTACCACTGCACAACGAATAAAGAAGAACTGCGTACGAACGTGATCGAACTGGCTGAGGACGGGCTCAGTCTGACTGGAAACGGTATACCAAGGGGGACAATAGGAAAATTGACCCGATTTGAACTGGAAAACTGCATTTTCTTGACGTTTTTCTGTTGATATATTGATTTGTGTTTTTGTAAATTGCGACAGCCTTAAGCTGCACTGCCAATTTGGCGAATTATTTCTTGGAGGCATTACAAATGTACCTCTGGTCGGCTCAACGCGTGAAACATAAATGAGAACTGGCAGGAACGTAGTCGGTTTTATAATCGCCGTGCAGAACGTGGCTGCAACTACGTCCTAAACGTACTAAGAACGTAGTAGGACGGAGTTAGAATTGACTTTGAACGAGTCACCACGGTATACCAACGGGGACAATGGGAAAATTGACCCGATTTGAACTGGATAAAGACGGACTGGCAACGGGATAGGACGGAATAGGAACGAGCTGCACGTAGCGCGAACTGTGTATGAACGTCATTCAATCATATTGTAGATTTTTTCTGACCAAAACTACACGTTCAAGCAAGTTCACATCCCGTTCTACATTTTCTTCAGAACGTGGTCGAACTGTCTAAGAACGTGCTCAGTGTATGGGCTCCATAAACCAAAGTCATCCGAACACTGAAATGATACTAATAACCTAAACTACAAGCCAGTAAAAAATAAGATATCTGAATCTGATTTATGTAATTTATGGACATAACCTTGAGGAAAAATAAATTTTTCATAGATGTAGCTCCTACTGGATTATCGGACAATTGAACTGCTAATATAATACTTGAATATTGGGAAATGCATTGACATCTAATCGTATACTTGTCGTATTATTCGTGGAAGTGGTATATGGGATTGGGGATGACATTATGACTTGCCGTCAATAACAACATCGAATGTCGACATACGCCCAATCAACCTTTATATACCAAACGAAAGTTACCACGTGCACATGCTAGATAAGAGCAAAACCAGATCTTCGACCAATCCACTTTAACACACAAATTAGTACGTAAACAAGTTTTGGTACTTGCATAACTTTATTTATGTACACAGAATACAATGTTTTAGCACGGTCGTCCAGCAGTTATATTGTCATAAATAAAAAAACGTATATATTTCTTAAATATGAAAAGGCAAAATCGAAATTTTGCGTATAAACGCACAGTAGAATGGTCATGACATTGCTTTCGTCTGTTAACACATAAACTTAATTACATTGATTTGACTCATGAATAAGATTGTATGACATGTTGAACAAACGTGATGCATTCACTATTGAATTGATTCGTTCGCAGTTTTATGTGCTTTTTGTGTTTGCTTTCAAGTTTTATTGTCGCGTTTAGGGCTGTTTGCGGAAAGAATTAACTCCTTAAGCACACAGCTTAAATTTTAACTCACGAACAATTTGATAGAAAAGGACTGTCGTGACACTCATTGCACGGCCTATCCAAACCATGTGACGATTGAGAAAATGCACCTAGAATATTTGCACAAATAACAAGGGCTTCAACATACCGACTCATGCACTTAAGGCTTCTTGCATGGTGGTAAGCATAACAAACTTGACCCATGTGCTATTTAGCTTGTTCCATTTTCCTTATTATGGACTATTGTGGGATCCGTATGCAGATTCTAAGACAAAATACTACAGGATAAAGACTCTTCAAACAGATCATTTTAAAGTTTACTTGTATTCATTAACTGTAGTTCGATTTTTTTTTTAAATACAACGTACTAATAATCACAATCTCAACATTTGCATCAGATTATTTCTTTTTTTGCTGATACACAATGATTTGATATTTTCCCCTTCACGTAAAACGAACGTGCTATATTGTTACCACCTGTACATTTAACACGACATTCTTGTTATCAGCCAGAAATTGTATTCGCATTTCAAACTCGTACAAGGATATTAATTATCACAAGCCTGCTGATATGTATACATGTTGTAAAGCGATATGCATAATGCAGGTCGACTTTAGTCATGTAACTCGCACACAATCTGCTCAAATTTAAGTTGTGCACATGTATTCAAATATTTATAATCTGATAAATCTATAAAGAGGGCTTCAGAGTCGAAAGCACAAATTAAATGAGTACAAATTGTACCCTGCAAATGATCAAATCGTATCATACCTGTGCACGGATATCGGCTTGATACAAAGGTGCCTGATTATTTTTTTCTATATCAAATTAGTAGGCCATTATATCAGTCAATGTTTGGAGGTACGTGTAATAACTCGGAATCAACTACAAAGTCTTCATTAACAGTAGAAATAAATCAGCTTCAACAAGATAAACAATGTAATACCAAAATTGAGTGCATTTTAAATACATAAAGCAACAAAAAGACTATTTTTTTTTATTCATTCTAAGCCTCAAAGTTATATTTAACAACGAAATTATTATCTATGAAAAAAATCTTGTAACCAAAATCCCAGTACTGACATATTTAAATCTATTAAATAAAGTCATTTTCTTACATTATATCATAACACGTTCATTATCATAATTGTATGCAGAATATATCATTTTAGAGGGTGTGGAAGTTATTCCATATTAGTCATCTGTTCAAAACATGATATGTGGTAAAGAAAGCGTTCTGTGTGTAATGCATTGTCACGGAAACATTTCGATACGCCCTAATCAGTTATAAGAAATTATAAATAATTTACCCTATTTTAAAAGTATATTTTTAATATACATAAAATGCATTCTCACTTCATCAGTAGCAAATAGGGTATCAAACTAAATATGATTTTTTATTTTTAGTTCTAAATATACTTTTATTACTACTCGACAATCCAAGAGGATAAAATACCACGTACACTTAACAATTTTTGAGTGGCTCGTGTAACGTGTAAAATGCAATTCAAATGTTTCAATTGCCAAAATAAATTTTCCAGATCATGGTAATATAACATTTCTTTTTTTGTGTAATTACCGTTTTGTAATGACATATGAACCACTATCTGTCGTTCTGATTTGATAACGCACATTTGTAAAGGGCCTGGTCTACATGCATGCCAATAAATCAGTAAATACCAAGGTTGTAGTTTCGTCTTTCAATAACTGGTACACTGTCGTGTGATTGTGTGTAAGATATGACAGATATTCATCTATTATCGAGCAGCAAACCTGATTACAGTGAACGAAGACAGGACTAATTTCAGAAAATTCAATTTGATAACGTTATCAAACTAGTTTTTTTTCTCAAATTTATTGCTAAATTACATAACCGAAATTAAACAAATAAACAGTGAGCGCTAAAATCAGATTGCAACTCTGTTTAACTTTTCTAAACGAATTTTCCGATTGAAATGTTTAGCAGCTTGAAAATGCAATTACTTTTTGTTCACTTGATCTTTATGACATTAGTGTTTGAAGGAATGCTCGTGAATTTCATTCGTTAACGGATGACGGTGTTTCAGGGGTATACATGAATAAATATCAAGCCCATTTCAGGGTATCGTCAGTTTCCAACCTTCTTCGAAATTCATTTCTTTGTATCGATCAAGCATATATTAGCATATCGTAAATGTCCAACTTTCTCTGAAATCTTAAATAACATTAGTTCCTTTTACGTGTATTTATCCTGCCTATTTGAGTTTATCGTCAATTTTCACCTTCTCCCAAATATGCACGTAAATTCGTTCATTTGCGTGTTTGTAAAGTTGTTTTATGACACACGCATGGTAGAAAATTACATAAAGCAGTATGCAGAGGTAACGCCCATGCAATCAGACAGTTATCGATAATTTGTTTGACTTTATTTTCGCAAGCATATGACTCATTATTCATATTGACTGACTTCATATTTCAGTGTTTGCACAGGAAGAAAACTCGACTTATAAAATTCTGTGCACGAAGTGCCTAACACATGGATAACATAATTTTGGTCTTTTGTTTGAAAATATGCAACGTAATACTGCTGTCACCATAAATCTCATGATAGTTATACGTTTAAACCCTAGTTATTAAAGTATCACATACACGATAACAGTTGACAGTCGATGTTAACATGTGGTTATTGAAAAATAAAATGTAATCTTTGATATCATTAAGTATCAGAAGAACACAACCATGTAATAAAAAAATTAGCAAAATTATTGTAATGACTATTATTTTAATACAAAACATACTTAAACATGAAACAAATAGTTATTGTAGTTAGTTACTAGTGAGTTGTAATTTAATCAGTAAATAATCAAATCGATACATACAATGAAGGTCAAGAAATACTGGATCATAAAATCAAAAGTGGCATATGCCTGGCGGATGTATGTAAGATTTCAAAAAAACAAAGCCGGGGAAAAAGCAGTATTAAACAATTGTATCGCTAATCATCTTGATAAACATTAACATCAAACTGGTGACAAAAAGTAATACTGTAGAAGTGCATGTAATTTGAAAGTTTCACAACCTGAAACCGGTGTATAGAACAAACACAATCACCCGACTTTTGAAATAAAGTATGCATATGTTCACTTGTATAAACCATAAAATAAACAAGTTTGTTTCGAAGCTTTACGTGTTAAGTGTTTTACGGTTAAACAAGTGCCTCATTTGAAGCAAATTAAACAAGAAAATTATCGATATTTCCATTTGGGAATTGTTATTGATCATGCGTTAAAGTCAAATCAGGTGAAGTGTCCCAAGCTATAGCCCTCTGTCATTATAACCCCCGAAACAAAAGCATCGTCATATTTGCACATTTGCGGCCCTGCCTCTAGTAGATATTAGGATGGCTTACGAAACCCAGAACACTTTCTGCCTATGGAAGCCTGTTTCATGAAAAGACCAAGACCACATATTCTTGCGGAAATTTAAAAAAAGTATTAATCAGAAAACATACATTAGCCCAATTGACCTATCGAAATGCTTTCATCGACGATGTGATAAGCAAATGAGAAAGCATAGACTTTATTATTTGATAGCATATCTTTTGGGTCAATAAAGTTGTCAATCACATGCCGATGGTCTAAAGATTAAACGTTTTTATCAAGTACCTTTTACCGTTTTTTTCTTTTGTTCATCTCATCCCACATTTGACAAAGTAAAGCCTGTCAGTCAGTTTGGTATATCGATAATTTAAACGAGTGTATTTGATGAAGCTGACGCCATTGTTTAACTCTTAAACCTCGATACAATGTGACAGTGTTATATGATGGCGATTCAAATCATGACTCAAAACTGGGGGTGAACTAGTGTCATGCATTCCACGAGGATAAAATCAACCATGTTTCCCACATTTATAATTAAGTGTCCACATGTTTTACTCGGTTAGAGCTATTCTATTTTCAACAGTGGGAATTTTCATATAATACACTTTTTTTTTTGACGAAAAAAACACCATCTTAACCTGCTACGATTGACTTGGACCGCATACATTTTTGTAATTATATATAATTAATCAACATTGCCCTTTCATTCTTTTTCGCCGTAGAGAGAGCATAAGTGCTGATTTTTTTTTTGTTATAGAATCTTGAAATATTGCCGTATATAACATATCATTACGATACATATTCACGAGGGGGCCGATATTCGTATGATGATATTGGCACCGGGTGGATTTTCATAGCTGAAAATAATCCGATCTCTCGACTTGAACAGAAAAAATGGCGTCCACACTCAGTCTTAGCCGACGGGTGAACAATGAAATAAAGCCACAAATCAACGAGAAACTCGAAGAAAATAATAATTAAACGTAGCAAGCAATTGGAATAATTAAACTATCGAATGCAACTGAAACTGTATGATACTATTTGAGCTTCAAGAGGAGTCATCAAACACAATTTAATAAACGACACGCTTACATGTACCTTGATACCAACTTTAATCCAAACCTTATAACAATAAAATAATTCAGATATGCACTTCCATTTTCTGTTCATCCATCCATAAATCTTAATATCATTTAAACCTCATGTTTGTGGAAATGCTTACCATTCTGACCAAAGGCACGATTTACGAAATCGAATCACTGGCCGGTGCGATTTATTTTAGTCCTATTGAAGTTTCAAATTGTGAATAACAAACACACAATCCGATATGTTTTGGTTTTGTTCGATGGTCTGTTATTTGTATTTTACTTTAAAATGAACATACACGACCACATTGTTGTCCCGAAAATCCCGAGAGTCTAGCTTGAACTGGTGCGTTTTGTCACAGAAATTACGTCATAAGAAAGAACAGAAAAGCACAATGTCGTATTACAGTTCTATAACCTCAATTATTAAATATGAATTTCATTTTAAGATCTGTTAAACGCTATGCAAAAAATTGGTGTTATTTTTAAGTGAAAGAACACCTTAGAATTCTTCTGAGCTCTTCTATAAGCCGTAGTGTACTTTGCTAACTAAGCACATGTGACCCGCGACATGCAACAATGGATCTGATGCAATATCCGAACAGGAAAGCTCCAGCCCAGCCTTCGCATCCGCGCTGTCTGGCCAATATCTGTATGTCTGGTCTGGTTTATTAGACCGCGAAACCTTGCGTGACTTTATAGCGGACAACGTATTTCCTGATCAGAGTGCGCGATTACGCAGCTTGTATGGAGCTACGATGGCCGCATTTGACAAAAGAACCATTTTCGCATAACGCGGATCATATGTTGTACGACTATATTAAAGCAGTTATGACCGCAGTATGATGCATGTTGGTCATGTTGAAATATCAATTCTTGTTCATGTTCTTAGTATCAAAGGTTGCATTTATTAAGACTGAAGTTGTTTGTTTGTTTCGTTGCGATATCGTGCTTGAACATTACAATGATACAACTGAATGTAAGCGTTCATTGAAATATTATTGCAATGCTCTAACTGAGAAACTTACCACAATGCGCGCTTGCCCGTTTAAGCATAACGTTTAAAAATCGCATGAACGCAACCTGAATTAAATTATATCTTTAAACAAGTAAAGTATAAATTCTTTTCATATGTATTTAAGACTAAAAAATCTATGCGATGTTGTAAGGTTGATGTTTTTATAACTCAATATACGATCGCCATGTAACCTTGGGGCGACGTATAATTTTAATGTTCAACATATTGTCTAAAACAAATGTTCGAATTCAATTCACATACATACAATTTATAGCAGCAACTATTGGAGATTAAATTAAAAGGTACTCAAAGAGTCGCTGACACATAATTTAAGCACACAAACCGGTACGAATATAATTAAATGTTAAACCTTGCTTTTACTTTTGATGTTTCCGAAACTTTAGTTACTTTTGTGAAACAATTAATTTTGGATCTTCTATTTGGTTGGGTACATATTTTGATTTGTTTCGAGTACGAGTTACACGTTGTGGAAATTGCCTATATAGTAAAGCGTCAAATAAAATGTTTTTACCAAACCATGTTGTGAACAAAAGCGTTTGTACATTCCCTTAACTCAAACAGCTGACGTACTCGAGTTGCAGTCGAATATATGCATTTCCGTTGAAGAACAATTAAGCATATTTTTAAAATTTGAATTATTTAACATGGCGAAATTAACGTCGTTTTGTGACGACGGATTACTGATGCATTCATCCCCCATAACAACACCAAACAAGCACACACAAACTTAAATGAAGATCTCACAGAAATGCAAGGTTTTCTTTAAGTGGTATATAAAGATTAATTAACCCTAGCGATATATATATTTTAGGCCAAACATACAATGTTATTTGTTTCCACTAATATCGCCAAAATTAAAATGCTTGGCAAGAATACTTGAACGATATAACGTAAACTAGTGTATCAACTTGTATCCCTTGTCGCGATAACTGTTTATGTTCTACTGTATGCTATGTACATATTCCTTAACCCATTTATGCCTAGCGTCTAGAAAAAAGGCCTTGGCAAACAGCGTAGACCCAGATGAGACGCCGCATGATGCGGCGTCTCATCAGGGTCTGCGCTGTTTGTTTAAAAAAATTCTGTAAAAATATTCTAAATATAGAAATAAATATACTAGACATCCCTAATTTTGTAAATAAATTGATCCAATTTAGAAGGATGGGAGAGTCCACTATTTATAAATGGGTTAAAATTACTCACACTCTTCATGGGTTAGCTGGTTTACGTAATGAAGTAAATATATACTCGGCCGTATAACAGTTATAGTGGCATACATAAATACATATACACATATATGATAATCACCATGATAACACGTTAAAACACATTGCTTTTAAACGCATACTTAGCTTGTTGAATCACCAACTTATTGGGTTTCGTGTGTGCATAGGTAAACTCAAATACACAAGACATTAACAATGACCTGACACTTGCTATAGGTAGCACGAAACGTGTAAACGATGCAATAACTTGACAACATTTCTTTTTGAAGTACCCCGTATTGAAAAGTTTCCTTCTGAATTTTATGGGCGTTTTATTGTTGAATTCAAGGTTTTTTGTAAATCTATTCTCTGGTAAAATAAATCTGATGAAAGGTTGCTCATACACATTAATATAAGATACTTTTCCAAGTGTATATAATACAATTATTATGTATTTATTATAGTTATATTTCCATGTCTTGATCAAATATTAAATGCTAAATTTATTCTTTGTTTGAAATTAAACTTATTATTAATGTTTATCATTATAACATATGTATTATGCAAACATTGTACGCATACGTATTTACACTTGGGCGTTTAGTGTATATGATGTCTTGTTTAATGAAACTTGAAACCTTGAAACACTTGAAACACGTGCTTTAGTGTTATTGTTGCCGCACGGACATACCACATGATATGATAGTTATCAGCATGCATTTGTATCCACGTTTCAACTCGTTCAAGGATGTTAATTATCGCAACAAAGCTTAAATGTGTAGTTTTTGTATACTACGCAAGCCCATGTATAATGCATGTACTCAACAGAGATGTTACCCACACAAACAATATTGCAATTCAAGCAGTAACCGCGTATTCAGATATTTATATCAGAAATACGTTTGAATGAATCATTGTAATCGGATATACAAATTAAATACGTGAACCATTATAACACATATTTTTGACCTAAGCATAGTTTACCTTTTACATTTAATGATAAGATTAGTACTGAAGGCTGCTTCCGTTCAAATTTCGTGTGTCAAATGGTCTGTTGATGCGTCTTGTGTGTAGTGTTGGGCCTTGCGTGCTTGTCACCGTCGCTTTCAGCCTATACCGCTGGCTAGCCCTGTGCTTAAAAGGAAGCCGAGTGTGTAAGTCTTCACTGCCAGTACATAGCCTCTATGCAGACAAGTCCTATGTAGTGCCTCCTAGCGGCGACACACGTCAACTGAGCACCTCGCGGCCTAAGGCTGAACTACAGGGACTCGGAGGTGGTATTCCCCCAGACATGCGGCAAGCCAGGCCCACCGGTGTAGGGATGCCCTGATGCCCATGAACAGATCCCAGCGAAAGGGTAAAATGGTCACTGTGTGCCTCGGGATATAAGGTCCCCTGCCTACTAGGTTAAGTAGGAAACCACTGCCTTGTGGTTTGTCGTTGGATCGGCAAAGGCTAAGGGAGAGGTAACCCCGTACGACCATTGGCGCACTCCCTTAACAAACCCACACAATCAACCAGTGTTACTTGATGTGGTGCTGAGTCTTTGAGATCCCTCCAGGGAGATTTAGTGCCGGGCTCTGAGCCTCGACAGAGTCCACCCACAGCTTCTGGGGGTCCCTCCTTCATTCCACAACAAGCCAAGGGAAGAGGAGGAAAGAAAGCTGGCTACAACAAGCCTAGTAGGAGAAAAGACTAACATCAATTTCAACCTTTAAATGTGATGCATTGGAACGCTTTCGTTCGTGTATGAACTGTTTTGCGAAAACTAAAACCAAATACATGTCGAAACGAAAGATATAGTTTACAATACCACGTTTATTTTCGTAAATGTATGCAGAATACATGGTTTTGCAAGGGTGTAACATTTATACATTTATAGTATATTAGTCATTTGTTTATAAACACGTTCTTTAAGTATTTAATGAATTGTTACGGACACCATTAAATACGCCCTAAGTATTGATATGGTGACACGTATTCTTTTTATTTTAAATATGATTTAAACACAATACACGGAATTCCCAGTAGTAATATTAAGCCTTTAAACCATACTATTGTTTTAATCCAGGTAAGTATCCAAATGCTTTTGTTAAGCAATAACTAGAAATGACCAGAAAATTAACATAACCGCAATTATTAAATGAACATTCTAACATATGTTTGCCTCTTAAAAACACTGTTATTAAAGCGACTTTATCTCATCATGTTATTTTCCCCATCATAAACCAATAAATGAAACTGAACAAGGAATTTTTAACAAAATACACTTATAGTTTTTATAATGATTCCACGAATAAAATATTATTTACTTCCATAAAATTGAAACGACCAAGTTTAAGCCCATACCTGCGTATGTGTCGTATGAACAAATCTGCACATAATATTTTACTTTCCCCTTTAGCTCTACCCGAATGCATTTTATATTGTACAAAGGATAATTATTTTTAATTGTATAAAATACTAATTTCGTTGATTTTTCTGGTACCACTTCTTTTCAACTTTGATTATCGTTTGTTATTCATCCCTTGTCCACTTGTTACAATTCAAATAATACAAATTGGTATATCAACACAATCAGAACAATAATTATGGGCGTTGCCACACACTAAGAGAGTACGGCGAAACACTACTCGCGATTGTAATAATGCAAAGGGGAATAAATCTTACTTTCAACGAGCAACTTTAGACTCTATCAAATATAATTATTCAGATAACTTAGATATGATTAAAGTTGCTAAAATAGTGATCACTTCATATCAGAATCGACTTTGTTTTCGTACTATCGTTGTAAAACGAGCAATAAACAAATGTCGGTAATGATCTATGTAGCATGTATATCAGGACTTTAATCAGAAAGTGACAAGGTTGAGGCTGCGACCTGAACTGATGTATAGTGACTGGATGTAAGATATGAAGAATATTTATCATTATACACCAGCAATACCGACATCTAAGCAAGATATGACTAATTTTAGAAAATTAAGGTTGATTATGTTATCATACCATTTTGTTTTATCGCAATTGATAAAAAAGCTAAACTAATACGAACAAATGAACAAGGGACCCTATCCACAAGACAAAAATGGCGTCTGTACTTAACAAATAAGCCAATATATTTACTCCAGATTGGGCTTTATATTGGAAAAAAAGCTCACTACTCTGCCTTAACAAACAAAGCTTTCTCATAAAATATTATTCAAACGTATTCCATATTCACATACCGTATTAACAGATATGATTTTTTGAAACTTCAATTGGCTCATGAAATGGATGGCCTTCATTTATATCTGAGGATTGGATTTTTTTCCAAGTTTTTTTCATTAAACCTGTTTATCTTACCATTACCTTAACAATCTTATTATCCAATCAAAAGCTAGGGCATTATTGTTTGACGGAGTTCCCTGGAAATTTTGTCTGTCATCAGTATTTCTTGACAGAGTGGTGGATTTTACCACATCCATTTAACAGAATGGTTTAGTACCAATCTAACATCTGCATGGGCATTCGTTTATTAACATGTTTGTTAAGTGGCTTATGACAAAAACGAGGTAAAAGTAATAAAGCGAACTAGACAGAGGTTACCAAATACAATCAGGCAGTTTATAATTTGGTGCATTTGATATTCGACAGCATTTGTCGCACCATTGATATTAATTCATTTTCTCTTTTCGTACTGCAGTGTTAGCAACGCAAGATTACACGAGAAAACTAAATCAAAGAAAGCAATTGCATACAAATCATGATATGGACACGTTGGGAATTAAGGAAAATTAAAAAATTCTATGTACAACACATCTTATTTGACCACGCCGAACATAATTATAACTAGAAATGGCGCGGCAGAGGCCGACGCGTATCCCCACACCGAATGTTTGACCTAGGTGTGCCCCAGGGTTGGTAATGGGGCCATGCATAGTCGAGATTGACCGTATTGTCATAGAGAAGTTCAGTATCAATTAGAAGTGAATTGGTGTAGAAATGAAGAAGTTATAGTAAAGGCAATTTTGGGTGGGTGTGACCTATGTGGGCAGGGCGCCCCAGGGTTGGTAATGGGGCCATGCATAGTTGAGATTGACCGTATTGTCATAAGAGAAGTTCAGTATCAATTTGAAGTGAATCGGTGTAGAAATGAAGAAATTATAGTTAAAGGCAATTTTGGGTGGGTGTGGTCTATGTGGGCGGGGCGCCCCAGGGTTGGTAATGGGGCCATGCATAGTTGAGATTGACCCTAATGTCATAAGAGAAGTTCAGTATCAATTTGAAGTGAATCCGTGTAGAAATGAAGAAATTATAGTAAAAGGCAATTTTGGGTGGGTGTAGCCTATGTGGGCGGGGCGCCCGAGGGTTGGGAATGGGGCCATGCATGGTTGAGATTGACCGTATTGTCATAAGAGAGGTCTTGTATCAATTTGAAGTGAATCGGTGTAGAAATAAAGAAGTAAATGTAAAATAACCTAAAAAAATGAGTGATAATTTCTGACGCGGCCCCACCCCAACCCCTATAACTTTTGACCCAGGGGTCAAATCAAAATTCCAAATAGTGCAGGGTCGCACATATGCTCATAGCTACCATGTGTGTAAGTTTCAAGGTTCTAGTGCTAATAGTGTAGGAGGAGATATTGGCCAGGACGGACGGACAGACGGACAGACGGACAGACGGACAGACGGACGGCGGAGATCACCACAATATCCCCACATTTTTTTCAAAAAGTGTGGGGATAAAAACTCAATTCCTTCCTTAATCAACGATCGCAACAACGATCACAGTTGATATTCAATATAATCAATGGATAACCGAAAGATGACAGTGACTAAACTGTATCATAAACTATCACAACAAAACATATCACTAAATAGTTTTGATTCCAAAAAAAATAAAATAATAACAATCAAATCAAAATACATATCAATAATGATATCTCTAAGGCGCATACTTATATAAAAAGGATCAAACAAAGCCGGGATAAAAGCAGTGTTAATAATATTGCGTTGCTGGGCAACTGGATGAACATAATTATCAAATAATTAAATGACAGTAAAAAACTATTCTTTATAAGTGCATGCAATTATAATGTTACCTCAACCAAATTATTACCTTCTGCAGGTTGAGCACATTCGCCGTACGTTATAAATTTTAACGTGGTTACGTTGAAGACTGAATTATTTCTCTGTATGACCATCGCTTAAATGAGTTCACGTTCACGTCCTAAGTGCTCCACGCTTAATTTTTTATTGCTATGGAAACGATGTTAAATTGCAAATAAGGAATTAATATAATTTCTCGTTGAAATGTTGTATTGGTCATGGTTGAAGGTCCAATCAGGTGAAGTTTCCCGACGTGAAGCACTATTTTCTTACTTTTCCGAAACCGACGCATCGTCGTAGCTGTACCTGTGGGGCTCTGCCAACACTTTTTCCTGAGTGAGTGGCTCCTCTGTATGAAACCAAACACAAACTCAGTGTACATATGACATATTCAGTTATTCGCTTAACTTATCAAATTCGTTAAATAAGATTGCTTATGAAAGCCAGAAAACTGATTTTTTTTACAATTTGGGTCCCGTTTCTGATAACAACCAATACATGATATTGCATTCAGAGATTGAAAGAACTATTTTTAAAAGGTACTTATTTCCTGATCCCTTGCAAACGTGTAACAATCAGTAATACAAAAAAAATGTATCAATTAATGTCTTTACGTCGTATTGAATATGATGCCCTCCTAGCAACCAGTCACACATTCGATTCCCAATATTAACTCGTTCTAATCATCTCTCAAGACACCAGTAACTGGTTCCACCGGAAAAACGTACTCGAGGTGTCTTATTAGATTTTAATGCAATCGAAAATTTATAAATGAGTTTTCGGTAATTATATCCTTATAAAAGTATTCATACGTTTGAAATAATAATATACCTTCTTCTTCCGGCTTTCCCCATCGCATGCATTTGACGACGAAGACGATGATAATCAGTATGAGACCGGCCACTCCCCCTGCCACGCCCCCTGCTATCTCGGCAGTATGACTGGCTGGGGCTTTTGTAGGGGATGCTGAAAATATGAATAGGAATGGCTAATTATTTCATCTCACTTATCTACGTTTGAAGGTGTGTCTAACCGTATATTTTTCTTTTATTGAGCAAAACCTTTAAAAAAAAAAGAATGAAAAAGAGAAACCTTTTGTAGAAAAGCTCAGTGTTCCATTAGCGTCGGTATACCCCTTGGAATTGTTTGACTGCATCATTATGGTGTAATCTGTTCCATCTTGTAGACGCTGCAACGTGTATGCTTGCAGTTCTCCACCCGTTCCGTCGGTGTTATCCTTTATATTGCCGTCCAGCACTGCAAGTATTACTCATTGGGAACCTCACAAAACGTTTAAAAATAACACTTAAAATAAAACACTAGACAGGGCCTATTTTGTCACTTACAAACGCTGCATACGTGTACATATGACTGTTGTTTTGTCTATTTATAATTTTATTAAAAATGAAAATAGGGCACTCAAGTGTTTTGTTCTATTTCTACCATGATGTGCAGAGTTCTCTTATATGCCATACTGACTTCCTGGTTACGTCCACTTCAGCAACGTAACGTATTCATGTTATTTCTATTAATACAATTTTCTCAATCGATTTTTAATGAAATTAATGATAAATTTCGTTAAATCATTTATAACCCACATCACTTAAATCTGTAATCAATTTACCTGTCCATTCGTTTCTCACATTGAATAGACGAATTGCGAATGTCTGTGTACTGTTGTAATTAAACCCTGGTTTGAATGTTAGAATCGCGCCAATAGCTGTGATATTTGTGTAACGTATTAATGTTATTTCAAATTCATTTTTCTCAATCAAATTGTAATTAAATTAATTATTTATTTCGTTAAATCATTTAAAGCCCACATCACTTAAATCCGTAATCAATTTACCTGTCCTTTCGTTTCCATTGAT
>VMBQ01002574.1:114841-137053 GCA_007657795.1 Dreissena rostriformis | reverse complement strand
AATAAAAGTACGGAAAGCTGGTTCGGTAATAAATGTAAGTGAAGTAACAAAATAAAAGTATAGGTAATATAAACGATAACACACGGCTGAGCAACTTTAATCCAATGCTCCAAGTTGCCAATTATACATTACAAACACACAATCCGAAGTACGTTTTGCATTCGTTCGATGTAAATGTTTAACTGTTAAATAAACCACAATTACCGAATTGTTGTCACTAAAATCAAGAGAGTGCGTTTCGTCACATAAATGA
Source organism: Dreissena rostriformis (assembly GCA_007657795.1). Classification (NCBI taxonomy): domain Eukaryota; kingdom Metazoa; phylum Mollusca; class Bivalvia; order Myida; family Dreissenidae; genus Dreissena; species Dreissena rostriformis. Next base: position 136,800 of record VMBQ01002574.1, on the reverse strand, counting down.
CGTCACACGAGATACGTCATAAATTTCGTGATCAGTTGAATGAAAATATAAGTACGGTAAGCTGGTTCGGAAATAAATGTAAGTGAAGGAACAAAATAAAAGTATAGGAAATATAAACGATAATACACGGCCACAGGCCCTCGGGCCGTTATGTCGGCAAGCGGGCCGATTATAGACGTCCGGCCCAGCTCAGCCGTGTGTTATTGTCTAAGTAAAATTACTGTGAAAACAAATTTGAAATGTATTGGTTTTGGTAGATCATCGATTTTATCTCCAATCATCTTCTCTGATCATTCGTAAATTAAAATCTATACTCTGCCGATTGTAACCTATATTCTCTATGTTAAAGCGAAAAGAATCGCCCATTCAGTAAGCACTGGTCTATAAATGTATGGGACGCGGAACTTTCATTTGAAAAACTCAATTTGCAAAAGCTTTGTGTGTCGATTACTGAGTTGTTCAATTTGGTCAAATGCGGCTTTTTTCTTTTAGATTCGTTTATGTTTTCCAATGATTATCTAGTTATTAAAATTTGGTTAAGTATTATATATTATTAATATTTACTGCTAACATCGAAATTTAGAGCAGCAGCTAGAAACAATATTCGTCTACGAAGAAGTGTGCATGTTATATAAGATTACCAACGTTTACGGGGGTTCCGATTACATCTGGAAACGGTCATGATATTTATTTTATATGATTTAAAATAAACACAGAAGAGTTATTTTAGACAATGAAATTGCAGCACTTCATAGACAAAGCATGAAATATATACAAACTCACAGACGAAAGCGTAATCACATGTAGACATTTCATTACTTTCGTTTGCTTATGAAATGCTACATTCATTATATTTGGAAGTAAATGAGACAATTGTAAACTGCATTAATAAACTAATAAAAAACCAACAGTGCCTTCAGAAAACAAAAATTAAGTAAGTTCGTGTGCTCGCTTTTTCATGGTAAAATTTCAGTTACAATTGAAGTTTATCTTTGTTAACTATATACCATTGCAAATCCGCAACAATTTGCACATTCCGTCATTATTTGTTAGAGAAACAATTTGTGGTTTTGTCCCTTATTGCAATATGTATTATCTTGCTGGTTTGTTGGTGTGATAATTAAATACATAAATACCATGATGTAATAATGATTTTAGTATATTTTATGTATTTTGAATTCGTCCAGGTTTTGCTAATATAAGAAGAACATCCCAGTAAATGGAATCTATGCGTTCACTGTTTATACATGTAAGTAGTTCACTGTTTATACATGTAAGTAGTTCACTGTTTATACATGTAAGTAGTTCACTGTTTATACATGTAAGTAGAAAAAGCATTTGAGTCTCNATTTGTTCAATTACGTTGAGAAGAAATAAAATTATTTGAATTGTATTCGTTTTGGTAGAGTATCAATTTTATTTAAAATAATCTTCTCTGATCATTCGTAAATTCAAATCGATAATCTACCGAATGTACCATATATACTCTATGTTTAGGCGTAAAGAATCGCGTATTGAGTAAGCAATGGTCTATAAATGCATGGGACGCGTATATTTCGTTTGCAAAAAAAAAAACATCGCTCAATTTGTAAATTGTGTTAAGTACTTAGTTGTTAAAACTAATAATAGTTTACCAACTTTAATTGTGGTTCCGAGTACATCTGGAAACGGTCATGATATTTATTTTATATGATTTAAAATAAACACAATATGGTTATTTTAGACAATTAAATTTCAGCACTTCATACATAAAGCATGAAATATATACAATCTCACAGACGACAGCGTAATCACATGTAGACATTTTATTACTTTCGTTTGCTGATGAAATGTTACATTCATTACATTTGGAAGTGAATCAGACCAATGTAAACTGCATGAATAAACTAATGGAAAACCAACAGTGCCTTCAGAAAACAAAAATTAAATAAGTTCGTGTGCTCGCTTTTTCATGGTAAAAATTTCAGTTAGAATTAAAGTTTATCTTTGTTAACTATATACCCTTTCAAATCCGCAACATATTGCACATTCAGTCATTAAATGCTTGAGAACAATTTGTCTTTTTCCCTTTTTGCACTATGTATTATCTTGCTGGTTTGTTGGTGTGATAATTAAATACATAAATACCATGATGTAATTATGATTTTAGTATATTGTATGTATTTTGAATTCGTCCAGGTCTTGCTAATATAAGAAAAACACCCCAGTAAATGGAATCTATGCGTTCACTGTTTATACATGTAAGTAGAAAAAGCATTTGAGTCTCGCTCTGTGAAAAGGGGGTTAAATGCATGTGCGTAAAGTTTCGTCCCAGATTAGCCTGTGCAGTTCGCACAAGCTAATCAGGGACGACACTTAACGCTTTATTGTATTTTTTCGTTTAAAGGAAGACTCTTCAAGACGAAAATCCAGTTAAGGCGGAAAGTGTCCTCCCTGATTTGCCTGTGTGGACTGCACACTCTAATCTGGGACGACACTTTACGCACATGCATTAAACCACCTTTAACAGAGCGAAGATACTTTAAATAACAAAAAAATACGTTCATACGCGTCTGGTATAATTCAAAACAGATATACAAACAACTTGATACATTTTAAGTTTCATTTAATATGAACCAATGAAACCATCGAAAAACACCTGTACTCAAGCCTCATATTTTCCTGACTGTTTACATTTCGGAGATTGGAAATATTTCATTGATTAATGATTTTTCATGAGGTGAATGTTAATTGTCGATGTCGCTATCAAGTTAACAGTTAAACGTGGAGAGTCCCCAGGGTGGTTTAAGTGTGCCATGCTACTAAATCGAACCACTGGTCCATTATGCTAGGGACTAGAGAAATATTTTATCGATCTTTTCCCAACCGTATTTTTCTTCGTAACAAACTAGAGCTATCTCTTTACATGTAGATGATATATACCCTGAAATGGGACATTCCACATTCATAAAGGATGAAAGTCGTGGTATAGTATTACACTTGAATATACACGTGGTAGCAATAAAACCTTTCCCATCAATAATAATGCATGCGCTTTTACTGAACAAACTATAGAAAAGGCAATATGTTATTAAAGCACCAACATAAAAAAAGCCATAAAACCAGCTTTAAAATACTAAATAATGCATATAAAATCGTAATCGGGAATCCCCATTGTTTTCAACATAATTATTTAAGGTACTATCGTTTCCTTGTCAGTTTGATAAATACGGAAATTACTAGTATATTTAAAGTAAAACGCACTTCGCGGTCGCATTGATTTATTATCATTAAATATTCTGTCAATGTCTCGTTTGTCATATTATTGTGTGTCAATAGTAAATATTTGACAAAGTAGATTAAAAATGACGGGGAAGAACATGAACGTGGTAAATATATGACTTACTCGTTTAAGACTCTTGTACATTAGTGTTGTATTTTCATTTTGTGAGTAAAAATATAAATCAAATAACGCATTCCAAGTGTTCGTACATTAATAACAAGGCATTATCCAAAAACATTATTACTTTGGGCATTATCAACTGCATGCACTTCGAATTATATTTAAATCAGAATTCCAAAATAAACTTTAAAACAAAAATAACCAGGTATTCAACGCTTGTTCTTATAAATATGGCGTGTTCTGAGAAAACTAGGCAAAATGCATGTGCGTAAAGTCTCATCCCAGATTAGCCTGTGCAGTCCGCACAGGCTAATCCGGGACGACACTTTCCGCCTAAACTGGATTTTCGCTAAGAAGAGACATCATTTAAACGAACAATTCCATAAAAGCGGAAATTTTCGTCCCTGATTAGCGTGTGCGGACTGCACAGGCAAATCTGGGATGACAATTTACGCACATGCATTATGCCCAGTTTTCTCAGAACACGACACAAATTGTTTGACCTTGACCAGCCTATGCGAAGGGTAGATGTCTAGCCCTATAGTGTTATCAGACCCATACGGCTATTCTCTGAGTTGTCATGAGAGCCATCATATGTTACGTGTTCTGAGAAAACTGGGAAAAGAAATATTTCTTTCTGGCAATACGCATAATGTAACGTTATTCGAAATAATCAATTTCCCTGCTCTGATTTGTATCGATAGCAATTTTGACAGGATAACAGATAAAGTTTATACCTGACTAGAATAACTCGCCCCATTACAACCGGTCTTATCTCTCTTGATTTCAAATAGACCAATTTGATACGTTTCAAAATTGTAAGCTGTGAAACGAATGGATTTCACTCATTGTAACAATTATGCTTACTCCCTGATGCAAATACACTGAACAGTGACGTGAAGACTATTGCAAATGTANTTCGTTTAAATGATGTCTTTTCTTAGCGAAAATCCAGTTTAGGCGGAAACTGTCGTCCCGGATTAGCCTGGTGGACTGCACAGGCTAATCTGGGACGACACTTTACGCAAATGCATTATGTCCAGTTTTCTCAGAACACGACACATATTATGGGGAGCATCGCGTTCAATTTATGTGCGAGGTTGAGCGAATACAGCAGACGTGGATTGATGTATACCACGTCTCTAATGCAGTTAATGTTATCATAATTGAATGCAAACGGTATTCAAGGCATCGTATATGTCCTCTTCCTCCATAAATCTATTTTTTTTTCTGAAGTATTATTGTGTAACTAATTATTGTATTTTTTTCGTGCTGGGGATTTAGTCAAAAATATAAAAGTAAATAAATGTAAGTTATGATATTTTACAAACAGTTAGTAAATAAGTATTAGAAAAAATATGTACGCAAATATTCGTGACCAACAGATTGGACAAAGGCACCGAAGATTGAAAATATGGTAAAACCTTGAATTCAAACACAACATGCTCTGCTTTTATCTAGCGTCTATTGTCGTTTAAAGTAGTTGTATTACATCGAAGCAGTGTAACATAAATTGAACAGCTGAGGATAAGCTGTGTGCCATACTCTGTATGATCGATGATGATAAGCTGTGTGCCATACTCTGTATGATCGATGAGGATAAGCTGTGTGCCATACTCTGTATGATCGATGATAAGCTGTGTGCCATACTTTGTGTACCATACTCTGTGTGCCATACTCTGTGTGCCATACTCTGTATGATAAGCTGTGCGCCATACTCTGTTTGCCATACTCTGTGTGCCATACTCTGTGTGCCATACTCTGTGTGCCATACTCTGCACGATAAGCTGTGTGCCATACTCTGTGTTCCATACTCTGTGTGCCATACTCTGTATGATAAGCTGTGTGCCATACTCTGTATGATCGATGATGTCCATGCCCCCCAAAGGAGGAATTTATGAAAAACTGATTATTGCGGTAAAAGTAGGATTTTTTACGGTCTGTAATGTGNGCTAATCTGGGACGACACTTTACGCACATGCATTTTGCCCAGGTTTCTCAGAACGCGACCCAATTGTCGATGTCACTTTCAAGTTAACAGTTAAACGTGGAGAGTCCTCAGGGTGGTATGTGTGTGCCATGCTACTAGATCGAATCACTGGATTGAACAAACTATAGAAAAGGCAATCTGTTATCAGAGCACCAACATACAAAAAGCCATACAACCAGCTTTAAAATACTAAATAATTCATATAAAATCTTAATCGGGAATTCCCATTGTTTTCAACATAATTAGCTAAGGTACTATCGTTTCCTCGTCAGTTTGATAAATACGGAAATTAGTGGTATATTTGAAATAAAACGCACTACGCGGTCGCATTTATTTATCATTAAATATTGTGTAATGGTCTCGTTTGTCATATGATTGTGTGTCAATCGTAAATATTTGACAAAGTAGATTAAAAAAGACGGAGGAAGAACATAAACGTTGTAATTATATGACTAACTCGTGTACCACTCTTGTACATTAGTGTTGTATTTTCATTTTTTGAGTATAAATATAAATCAAATACAGCATTCCAAGTGCTCGTACATTGTTAACAAGGCATTATCTTAAAACATTATTACTATGGGCATTATCAGCTGCATGCACTTCGAGTTAATATAAATCAGAATTCCAAAATAAACTTTGAAACAAACCTAACCAGGTACTCAAGACTTGTTCTGATAAATGGTTTGACCTTGACTAGCCTATGCGAAGGGTAGATGTCTAGCCCCGATATTGTTATCAGACCCATCAGGCTTTTATCTGCGTTTTCATGAGAGCCATCATTATTATGGGGAGCATCGCGGTTAATTTATGTGCGAGGTTGAGCGAATACAGCAGACGTAGATTGATGTATACCACGTCTCTAATGCAGTTGATGTTATCATAATTGAATAAAACGGGTATTCAAGGCATCGTATCTGTCCTCTTCCTTCATAAATCTTTTTTTTTCTGGAATAGTACTGTGTTACTGATTATTGTATTTATTTTGTACTGGTGATTTAATCAAAATTATAAAAGTGCATTAACCAAAGTTATGATGTTTTACAAACAGGTAGTAAATAAGTAATAGAAAATAAGCAAGTATTCGTGACTTACAAAACAAAGGCACTGAAGATTGAAATTATGGTAAAACCTTGAATTTGAACACAGTCTCTGCTTTCACCTACAGTATATGTGTCGTTTAAAGTAGGGATGTAACATCGAATATGTGTTAAATAAATTGAACTGCTGAGGATAAGTTGTGTGCAATAATCTGTATGATTGATGCTGACCATGGTCCCCAAGGGTGGAATGTATGAGAAACTGCTTATTGCGGTAAATGTAGAATTTATGTTACGGTCTGTAATGTGATAACTGGATGGGTATGGGTGAGAATGTTATTCAATTATTGATCCCATGGGTTTGTGTGTATGTCTTCGATACATCTAACGTCCTCTCTTTAATGCCTTTAATGTCAAAATAGAGCATCATTCAATTCATATCCGTGTCGTTGTGAAGTTTTTGTTGGTGTCTTGAGAATATCAGGCCGAACATTCATCAAATTATGTGACCTTTAAGTAGGTTGTTTTACGATTTCGAGATAAATAAGCATTGTTATGCTACCTAATTTGACATTTATTCACATTTTAGATGCAATTCTTAAGGAACATATGCTGTATGTCATGTAAGCGAAATATTTATGTGACAAGACTTCTTATAAAACAAAATGACTGAATGAAAGCGACGTCATATCTATTTAATCACACTGACATTTACCAGGAATATCAGCATTTTTTATTCATATTTATACAATTTCAATAAATGAAAATGAGAACTATTGTATAACTGTTCCGTCTGACACTAATTTGAATCGTACGTAGCGTCACATTGAAAACCTTCATAAAATGGAAAACACCAAATATTATGTTTAAATGTTGTCCTATTTGATTTAACTGTATTATTTTCCTGTTGTTCACAGGCTTTATTCATATGTAATATAAGGTAGCAAATCACATTGTAAATATTTCGGGTGGCGAAATGAATATTTTATTAGTCATGTCATGTAATTGAAAAAACAGTATTGTTTTCATTTTGACTCCGCTAGTTGCGTATAAGTTTTACATCTTTTTAAATACAATTAATTTGACTAAAACAAGTTGTCCTTTAGTTTAAGTAAAACTTTTGTTGAATAAACTGTAAAAACATATGATGGGGCGTGCGCATAGTGTGTCTTAAAATCGGATGCAATCACCATGTTATTTGTTTTTACTTTTCCAAGCTTATGCTCAGTAAATAAATTATATTTGTGCATCGTGTTACGTTTGTAAGTTGCGATAATTATTGTTTCTATTTTACAAAGTATCACTTGGAACAAGAAATATTGGACAGTTATATTGAGTGATATTTTATGTATGCATGACTCTAAAGAGTCTAAAAAAGCGATAATACGACTTCAAACTGCAACAAGTAGTTATAAATAAGCCTCGCTTTGTGAAAAGGGGGTTTAATGCATGTGCGTTAATTGTCGTCCCAGATTAGACCGTGCAGTCCGCACAGGCTAATCAGGGACGACACTTTCCACTTTTATTGTATTTTTTCATTTAGAGGAAGACCCTTCTCATCGAATGTCCTGTTTTGGCGGAAAGTGTCGTCTCTTATTAGGCTGTGCGGACTGCACTGGCTAATCTGGGACAACACTTTACGCACATTCATTAAGCCCTCTTTTCGCTGATCTAGGCTCAAACGAATTTTAATATTGTAAACTGAAACAACGTCCTCATCATGTTTTTTTTTTTCTTTCTTAAAAGCAATTGACGCCGATGTCATCAGATCTAAAAGGACACTTTTAAATAAAGACATACACTTTTGTTCCATTTTGGTAAATTAGGATAGAATAAGTATGGTAGAAAATTATGGTACGATGCAAATACACAATATTTAGAGACACAAATTAACTTTATAACAGAATCGATGCATACCAATGTGACAAAAGCATGGCGTGACTGGTAGAACTGGCAATTATAGCACATACGTTTTTAAATATAAACCAAAAATACTAAATAGTATTCCCAACTAGTTAAATTATGATATAATTAATAAACCAAACATTATAAACGAGCATTTACATTATCATTGCTGAAATGCTATCGCGTCGAAATATTTCTTTCTGGCAATAAGCATGATGTAACGTTATTTGAAATAATCAAACTCCCTGCTCTGATTTGTATCGATAGCCATTTTGACAGGATAACAGATTAAGTTTATACCTGACTAGAATAACTCGCCCCATTACAACCGGTCTTTATCTCTCGTAATTTCAAATAGACCGATTTGAAACGTTTCAAAATGTTAAGCTGTGAAACGAAGGGATTTCACTCATTGTAACAATTATGCGAACTCCCTGACGCAAATACACTGAACAGTGACGTGAAGACTATTGCAAATGTATAATTTATCATGCACTCATATTATGCATAGTGAGTATGAATGCGTTAACTCTTTCAGTGCTGGAACCGGATTTTGAAGGCCTTTGCAAACAGTTTGGATCCAGATGAGACGCCACAGAACGTGTCGTCTCATCAGGATCCAAACTGTTAGCTATTCTGATAGTATTCTTTGAAAAAAAAACGAAGAAAATGCTAATTTTAGAAATTCAGCAGACGACATTTTAGCAGACGACAAATTTCCCAGCATGCAAAGGGTTAATGCAAAAACGGGAATCGTAATTGAGAGCAATTTTAAAATGTTATTTCAAATAACACGCGTTCATCGTTAAACCGATGTTTAACAGTGAAGGAATAAAAAATTATCTACATGTGAGTCCTATCAAATACAGCATTTTAGGAAAACTTGCACAGATAATCAAAATGACAATTTAAAAGTGTCATATATTAAAAAGGAGACTGTCGACATTAATTTGAACAGAACAGAAGAACGGAACAGACTCACATTTAAACTATAGTTTCGTTGATAAATATTTATCACTTGAAATAAAGCGAATAATAAAGCAGATACGTAAGACTTCAAAAATATATAAACTCATGAAAAAAACCTTATATGATTAAAAGCATGTTTGTTACAGTGGAGGCATACAAGATTTAAATGCCAAAGGCTGGAATACGTTGAATTTAGGAAAAACGAAACTCCACCAACATGACAACTGAACAGATATAATTGTTACCATCCGCTTTATATAGGGCTAGTAATCAATTGCTCGCAAAACACTTCGTTTTCAATATTTTTTGATGTTATAATAACTTAAGATTTTTTATTTTTAAATAATGACATGTTATTTCAAAACACGAGGCCATTTGAATCAGTTCATTATTGAATACTGCACGTGTGGTAATATAGAGTATACGTTTTAAAGGGACTTTTTCACAGATTTTGGCGCAGGTTGAAGTTTGTCATAAAATGCTTTAAATTGATTAATAAAACATTGGAACTAAAGGCTCCTGTAATAACATGTTGTATCTATGTATACATGGGAGTAATAAAGTATTGTTTTGTTCTGTTCTTCTGTAACAACAAGAATGAAATTAAATAAAGAAAAAAAGTAATCCGCAACTGCGCTCGAACCACTGGAGTAAAAGTCTAACGCCTAAACCACTCGGCCATCCGAGCTCATACAATCGTGTAATTTATACTTTATATAAGGAATACTCGTTCTGTCACCAAATATAACGATGATAACATAACATAACATAACATATTCAATAGTTTCGCGTTGCAACGCTTTAGAATTTTCAGGTTTTTAAATCGTCAAAAGATGCATTTAATGGATATTGTAGAGCATGGGAAATGTTCAGTATTACTGTTTCCTCACAAATATCATAACTACAACGAAAATTCGCGAATCTGAAACATTTGTTTACAATTTTGTCAATTGTGTCGTGTTCTGAGAAAACTGGACAAAATGCACGTGGGTAAAGTGTCGTCCCAGATTAGCCTGTGCAGTCCGGAAGTCCGCACAGGCTAATCCGGGACGACACTTTCCGCCTTAACTGGATTTTCGCTAAGAGGACACATTATTTAAACGAAAAATTCCATAAAAGCGGGAATGGTCGTCCCTGATTAGCCTGTGCAGACTGCACAGGCTAATCTGGGATGACAATTTACGCACAAGTATTATGCCCAGTTTTCTCAGAACACGACACAATTTACCAAAACGTTGAAAAGATCCCTTGGGCAACACGACGCGTGTATTTGATTCGTTTTGACAGTGCACTGTTCATGGGTGTCTTACTTAACACAAACGTTTTGCTCATCTTGCTTCATATTTCTCTGAATATTACCATTGCCAGTACTGAACCGGTATTTTCGCTGATGTGTTAACGATTTGATTATAAAACTTGATTATAAAATTGGGAACGTCGCGTGCAAAAGTTTCCCTTTGGCAAGTATGAAAATGTTATACCATGTTTGTTTTTTAAATCGGGTTCATAACAATTGTCTTTTCGTTTATGTGTTAAACATTTTTGTAAGACAAAATGTTTATAATATTAAGAACGTCGCGTGCAAAAGAGTCCCTTAGGCAAGTATGAAAATTTTATGCAATGTTTGTTTTTTCATCGGGTTTATAACGGTTGAAAATAAGACAATTAATAAGCGGCTTTAATAAAATTACCATGCTTTTGTAAATTGACCCATATCAAAATGTTCAGAATGAATTGTCACTGTTTTCCAGGAATTGTTTGATAATGTGATATGTCATACTTTCAATGTTAAGCGGAAATAGCATAGCTAGATCATCTTCATTTTTAAAAGATGTTCATAACTTTTATCACATTTACTCAGCGAGTTTTAGTGATTTAACGTGGAATATCTTTTGAACGAAACGTTATCATGTTTGTAAGAGTTTTCATATATAATAGAAAAGTAAGACTGACTATCTATTTGTGTCTGTTACGTCAGAAAGTATTTGGTACTAAAGGAAAGTTAATTAATATATCGGAATGCTGAAGTCATAATATGTAGTTCAACATTGATTTCATTTCGGAGTTTAAACAGGACAAGTAAGTAGTTTTTGTATTAGATTATATCATTTCATGCTGATTTACATTTATTTTATTCATATAATGGTGCATGCATTGTATCGAAAAAAATTATCCGCTTACTAACATATCATATAATGTTAGACTAAGTATTAATTTACGGTTCGAACGCAGTAGAAAATATTGAACACGGTACTGATATTGACACTAAAAACGACAAAAGTAATAAAAAACAATAAACATTATCAGATTATAATATTGTTTAAATGCCTAGTTAACCTATTATGTCGTTTTATTACCTATACACATTTGCGAATCGGTACATTATTCTAAGAGTGTTTAACCCTTTGAGCGCTGGAACCGAATTTTGAAGGCCTTTGCAAACAGTTTGGATCCAGATGAGACGCTACAGAACGTGGCGTCTCATCAGGATCCAAACTGTTTGCTATTCTGTTAGTATTCTTTGAAAAAAATCGAAAAAAATGCTAATTTTAGAAATTCAGCAGACGACATTTAAGCAGACGACAAATTTTCCAGCATGCAAAGGGATAAACACTAGGCTTTTCATGATGGTTTCGTTATTGGTAATGCTGTACAAAAAATCGTAGGATATTAAACTTGAAGTAACGTGACATTAAATGAATGTATCAATGCATACCATATCAAATTGTGTCCTGCTAGTTTCAAAGATGGAAAAATGGAAAAAATAAATGGATGAAAAAATCCTTCTAAAATGTAAGATCTGCATTTGTATTGTCTTATCAATTACTCAAATCATGATTATATATATATATTTGTTAAAGCTCAAAATGGTTTATAATTAAGAACTTAGTCACATAATTAAACAATTATTATATTTACAATCATATTTGACTAACTCAAAATATATTTTACTAACTAAAAAGGAGCCTCGTTCTTTGAAAAGAGATTTTAATGCATTTGCGTAAAGTGTCGTCCCAGATTGGCTAATCAGGGACGACAATTTCCGCCTAAACTGGATTTTCGTCAAGAAACACACAATACAAGCGGAAAGTGTCGTCCCTGATTAGCCTGTGCGGAATGCACAGGCTGATCTGGAACGACACTTTACGCCCGTGCATTTAACCCCCTTTTCACAGTTCGAGACTCATAAAAGAAAAATTCTCATACCGGTCCGCGTTGAGCTTCAACAGTTACTCCAGCACATAGTAGGGTCACCATCAACCCTGACATCAACTTTTGGACTATCGTCATTTTGCAATATGTTGTTGTATTTAAATTAATGGTATTCTTTAACCAAGCGTTGATATAAAAAATATAGTTACACTGTAAAGTATTTTCTAAAATTATTTGAAAAGTTTAAAGTTTAGTCCAAACAAAATTATCATCGTATTACTTGTAAAAGAACAATCATTTAATTTATTTTATTGTATCAAACCATTATAGAGAAAAAAATCTGAAACTATCAATGTTCACTTGATGGAGATACACGAGGAAGTGTTGAACACAGCAGTTCGACTGGCAATTAAAGAGCCAGCTCCTGTCTTCCCTGGCCTCCCATTGGCTGATTCGTACACCTGATAATCGTCCGCTGACGGCATGCTCTCATAGGTTCCAATATCCATCACGAGCAATCCCAATACATGAGCGGTTGTGACAGAAGAAGTTTTGAGGCAATGTGAGCATGTAGGCGATCAAAACGTTGTTTACATTACAAGGGAAGGTGCATTTGACGTCGTAACTGTAACGAACTTAACATGTGGGCAATCGTTTAACAGTCAGTTAATTTCATAATTTGGACAAAGTGTTAACGTAAATGTAAATATAGAAAAACATGTTTCCTGTGACGATAAGACGCACCTATATTGATATATATATGATAGATCGGCCAAATATAATTACTCACTTGTTTTAGTATTTGTTATCTTGATAATGTCGTTCTACATAATATATAATGTATGTATTTTTTATGTAGAGTGACTTGTAAATATGATCTGTTATTCATATTAGTTTTAAAGGACACATGTTTCAACTGTTTTATATCGATTTTTTCTTCAATAATGTAATAGTAACGATATGCCCAAATTGAACACCCTTTAGTAGTTGTCGCGTATATTTACCATTTATGGCACGAATAAGAAGACTCAAGGACGAAAAATAGACCTGAAATATAGCCGTGTAAATTGGTAGATTCTAGTTCGCGATCTCGCCAAGTATAAATGCACTAACCCAGTATCACACCGGGTCAGTACTGGGTCAGTCAGAAATACAGTCTTATAAATACTAAATGAAAAAAATGCGAAGATATTATTTTCGTGTTCTGTAATGTTTAAAAGATTGCGTTTGACCAGTAAGAGTTATTTTCATTTTTGTAAATGCTCCCTTATCCTCATAAATGGGCTTAATCCCTTAAAATGACCATTCCGCCACAAGAATTTAAAAAAGACTTTTGAACCTCGCTATTGAAAAAGGGGGTTTAATGCATGTACGTAAAGTGTCATCCCAAATTAGCACGTGCAATCCGCACAGGCTAATCAGGGACGACATTTTCCGCCCTAGCCTTTTGCAAAGAAGAGACATCCTTTAAACACAAAATACCATAAAAGCGGAAAGTGTCGTCACTGATTTGCCTGTGCGAACTGCACATGCTAATCTGGGACTACACTTTACGAACATTCATTAAGCCCCGTTTTCCCAGAGCGCGGTCTATTTGCAACACATTGGTGATCAATCCCAAGCAAAGCACAAAAACTCCAACCAACGTCACGCTGAGTCCTTATATAAGCCCAACTATAGGGTGCGCTTCGTGGATAAAAGTAGAAAACGGACGAGACAAACCGCCATATCCTAATTCGATAGAGGATCACTCTATATATCAAATTATTAACATTTCACGTAAACATTTTACAGAGTAATGATTGTTTACGATATAAAATGATTGATTTGAGGCAGTGAAATGAAAGAAAAGTGTTAGTTCCAGAATACAAGATAAAATGATACGAAATATTTATTATTTCAACTGGATATGATATTGATGTTTTAATTTCATTTTGATTCAATTTGAAGGTATGATACTTACTCGTATTACATCATACATGTATACACTCACATAAAACTACAACATATAAGTCTTGTCAATGCCATTGAAGGGGAAAATGTAATGCAACACAGGGCGAAGCGTTAGTGGGGCGTTTCGTTATATTATCTTTGAATGTCAATTAACACATTATACACATATATACCATGTATGTATAAAAGTGAGACTCAAATAAACTTTCTGTCTGTCCGTCATACCGGTAGATCAGCATTACAGTAATTTAATGTTTGTATACTAACAGTATCTCTGGCATATTAATGAACGGCTGATTTATTAGCTTTTAGGTTTATAAATACAAACGTCTATTTGCATCAGCTAAAATCCCCCATCACAGGATGTTGTTCGACAAATGTTCATCTGTGCCTGATCCACCACGTGGTGTCAGGGGCAGGTAATCCAGACTGAACTTCTACAATTACTGGATTATTGCCTTGATTACAATAACGCCTACCAGCGTGGACATTCAGACATATTCAATGATCTGTATATGCGAGCGATACAGAGTTTCAACTTATTGTCGTCAATATAGTCTATAAGAAGATACGTACTCGCTGGGGGAAACAATACTAAAAGGTTTTAAACAGAAGAACACGTCAGAAAGTCAATATTATGACATCACGTTTCTTGTCCGTCGTCGGTGTTTATTTATGTCTGTGTATAAACGGATTTCAGTTTTTCTATTTTGAACAATGAAAGAAGAATGTGTGGTATATTTGATTAGAATTTACCAGTATAAAGAATGTACCTGTTCATGTTATTTCATACATATCTGATACAATTGAATTCTAATCGAGACGTTCTTTTGTGGAATGACATTATAATAAACCGGTCTGGACAATTTGTTAACGGAAATTCCCTGTCCAATAGTGCAGGCTGAAAATAGAATCAAATAGTCTTAACGTTCACATGGATTTAATTAGAATGCGGATAGTCACTAAACGTTGCAATGTACTGTTATTAGATATTGTAGTTGCTTATTTGAACTTGTATTTGAATAACATACATGTATCAATATGCATTTAATTTACGTATTTTAATTAATATTGAACTTGCCAAAGACTCTTGTCCAAGTATGTTGAAGCTCTGAGTTTACATAATTATATTTAACCATGCATGTATCAGTATGGTCAATCATGTATTAATGAAGCAATATGTACAATTCGTACTACATCTGCATAATTTGTGTGATAAGAAATAACAGTAGGTTGTATTACCATTAATCATTTACACAAATAGTAATTAATATCGAGTTCATTATTCTGAAATTAAAGGAAAAATTAATTATTCGATTACTTTTATTATAACAATAATAATATTAATTTTATTAAATGTATTGCAAGTATCGTTATTATTATTATTATTATTATTATTATTATTATTATTATTATTATTATTATTATTATTCCATTCACTAAGGCGAATGTGTATTTGAAACGTTTAGTTACTACAAAACACAGATCCGAGGAAACATTATCTGACTTTAAAATGTTTAATGACCAATAAAACATAAGCCTTTACCAGTACATAAAACATCAGCTTCCAAGCGTTGACACGTTTCTACTGTTTACTCATGCTAGAGACGTATGGGTTTGACCGCAATGCAGGTCCATCACATGATACACTAGTGTAATAATATTTAGTATTCATGAATAAAAAAATGGAATTTGCTTATTTAAGAGAGTTACTACGCATGTCCTGTACCACGATTAGAAACCCATAAACCTGACACAACATGCACGTTGGAAGTACCATCCTTGTCGTCAAGTTGTTTGCTCGTATTAGAAATAGCAACACGCAAGTTTAACAAAATTTAGTGGGAACACGAATACAATAGAGGACAATAACGTGTGTTCAAACGGGAGATTGGGTGATATATTATGAACACACGTTGGAACTATTAAAATATTCATTGATATGACCATACAAACACAATGTTATGATAATTAGATTCCTGTAAATCCGTCACACGTGAAACCCCTTCACGTTTACGTATGACCCGTTACAAGTAATCATTTAATAATTAATTTAAATATAAACGGCACGATAAAAAACGGGAATGTAAATTGTGTAATGAAATGCCTATGTTGTGTCATAAAAAAACAAAAACGGACGCTCACATAAGTAACTGTTTTGGATAAAGGCTTTATGCTCGGTTTCATATCAGCAAAAAATTCTATATAATCAAAATTATTATAGTTTTCATAGAGTTCGCACATTCGTTTTGTCTTTGTAATAAATGTAAGTTTATCATGAAAGACTATATCTGGATTTTGTGTATTAATTTAAGTAAACAAAATATCTATAGACATATTTAAAAGGGAAATTTAATTTTGACCGTCAGACTAATATTAAAGACAATCTACAAGTTATTTCCTGTAATGCATGTGCATATGCCATATGGTGTGCACTGTTTACAAGACAAACTTGTATTCATCGTCCAAAAGGATCCTTCTACTTAAATGTTGACTTCAGTAAAATCTAGTAAAATTGACGAAAGCGAATTGGAGGACACGAATGTCGATTTCGAGCTTAATTAATGATTTTCTATTCCCAGACATCACCGTTGCAGATCCATGCGTTAGACAGCCCGCATTTTCGCCGTAAACGTATCTCATTGTGCAATGATTTTGACAGGGTTGCAAATAATCATCGCCTGTTGCGCCCATGGGACTAAGTGTAAATTTAAATGAAAACATAATAATTTGCTACAAATAGCACGTCTTTACGTCTTAGAAAAATGAAATAAAAATGATGACATGTCAGTGATGTATTTTTGTTAGGTTAGTGCGAAAGAGTATCTCAACGTTTAGCATGTTGTAGTTAAGCAAGCCATTTTTCTATTTTGTGAAACACCATAAACGCCTTTAAGTTTTTGGACATCATTGCATTTTATGTTCAGAATGACTATTGACATTCGTTTTTCGTGTGATAATAGGAAGTATATTTAATAAGAAAGAAATTATTTGAATTAAGGATACACACAACTAGATGTATATACCTATATCCAAATAGTGGGTTTCAATCAAATCCGTTTGGGACACAACATTTGCACATATTAGATCCCAGGGACCAGGGACCTAGTGGGATTTCGGGGTAATATAAACAGTGATTGTACAATGGGTTAGTGAATGAATACGTTTTAATCAAATTCAAACACCATAAAATCGAGGGCACTAACATATCCAACACGGACTATCGTTTATTCTATTTTTGACATATGTTTAGATAATGTTAACGGCAACAACATATTTACACAAATATACCCGATGAGCTTATACATGCATTTTATGTATGTATCAAGGGTGTTATTTTAATCATCAATAGCATTATAAAGATTGTAAAAAATGACATAAATTCTCGTCACTGAGAAAAGTTGGATAATCCAGCGGTTCCTCTAATTGTTTTTTTTTGCAAAAAAGTGCTATACCCTCATATACTTTCTATCATATGTTGTATTTCCCTAAAAATGTACATATTTTCATCCAAGAAGTAATTTTATTTGCACCATGCATACTTGGAGTACAGAACAAAAATCATAAACCTTAAAATATCGAATTTAAATATTATCCTTGGCGTTCTGAAAACCAATAACTTGAAAGCGTTGTAAGACTAGAGCCTGATCAGTAAGCTCAGCCTGCAAGGGAGTACATCATGAGTGACATATGTACACCATATAATTAACATAAATAGAAGCTACCGGTGTTATCTACTTTAATATACCGAATAACATGCTTTAGAGTCATCAGATAACAACAGAAATTATGAAAAATGATACTCATTATGAAAACTCAGGCCTCTGCAATCTGCCTAATATTGGTCATAAATCACATGTCAATTCGACTAATTGCGTATAAATCAAATGCAGAGTCGATAATTCATTCTTCCTTGAATCAATATTGTTTTTGCGGAGAAAAACAGAAAAATAAAATAAACTATTTATTGTGACTAAAGATTCATAGTTTTTAGAATTAATATGTTAATTAACATTGATGTCGTGTACTACATATTCTTACAACTATGACACGTTTGAAGACTACATATTAAGTACACGTTCCAGTGTTAATAATTATATCTAATTGCTAGATATTTTAGATCGTTGTTATTACTGTATGCGATTGTAATTAAATATAAACACCAGTTGATTTGATTTGACCTCTTTGTAGCGTATATACTGTTGTTGTTTTTTAAGTAGGCCTCTGCGATTTTAACACGATACATATCCACACTACAAACATGTCTAGGGAAAGAGACGAGCATGTGTTTTATTACCACACGTCGGCCTCTATTAGATCATAAATCTTGTATATACTAGCAATTCACAGAGAGTGTTTAAATAATGTGTTATATATATTTGTACATTTTGTTTTGGTTTAAGAATGCTTTCATTAGTAGGTGTTCTGTTTGGGCTATGTTAGACCATAGAATGCATGCGACACCTTATGACACATTTATTTCTGGTTTCCTATGCATTTGACTCGTATTAGATGTGTCAAGCGTATATCTAGTTGATTTTTTAATGTTTAAAATGATAAGCAAATAAATTCGATTTGTTGTTTTTATTTACTTGACATCACCTTGCGGGAAAAGACTTGATTGGAGAATATTGCGTAGTTCCAAATACTACGGTGGTGTTGTTTTTTTTAGATTTCCATAACTGTCGACCAAGTACATGAATTTGTTATAACTTTGCATGCATACCAAAACGCGTATAGCGTTTTAAAATTAACTTTGCTTGTAGATGTATATTATATATCTAACGCTTATTGACATATAAGCACAAGTTTCATTCTATAATAATTGTGCTACCTCCCTCCAACATTACACAAATGTACCTACCGTATTTGATGTTAGCAACATTCGCATTCATTAAAAAAAGTGTTGTATATCAGTAATTGTGATTGTGTACACTAACGGTTTTTGCCTTTGGTTATTAATTTGTAAATCAATCGCTTTTTTCTTCAAATTCCTTAATTTAATTGCTTTTCAATGTTCGTGTTTAAACAATAATTTTGTGAGAAACACATGTAAATTCAGTCACGAGATTATTTCGAGATGCAATGATTGATCACACCTTAAGTTGGCGAGCTATGATGTTTTGCATCAATTGCGTTATAGTATTTTTGTAACCATGTATTTGTCTTATGCCAAGGTAAACTTTATTAGCTACGGACTGCAAAACGAGTATTCATGAAATGCGTTATCTGAACTTTGCCACGCCGTCTCGACTAACGAGCACATTTGTTGTTGACTGACGGACATAATTCGGAAAGTGTTGTGTTCCTTATCACTGGAAATGTGGTAGTTACGGAACATTGGCATTATCAGCAAGCGAAAAATGAAAAAGAATGTTATCGGCATGGCTACAACAAAACGTGATGGTCGTTAAACTGCCTTACGATCGGCCAGGCAAATGTAATGCCCTGGATTCGCATACAACAAGCGTACTTTAGTCAATGTCACATGATGTCTTGGTCGAAGTTCTTTGTGCCAGAAACAGTCGCTGTGGGCTAACCTCTCAGCTGTTTTGGCTCGTGCTGAAGGTATATGTTGCGATAAACGGTTCATGTTTTAGGTCTAGCGAGGAACAAAGACATGGACGCAGACAGTCTGGCGTGGAAAAGAACTGTGCACGGCAGTAAAATGCAGCACGACTTTATGATGTTGTATTGCATTCCTTGATGTAATTGCGGGCACTCTAATTTAAATTGAACACGATGATGTAATGTTTTTATTGTAATGAGTTCGTAGGGCATGCGTGCTTATGGGAAATTTTGCATCGCGTTAAGATAATTTGCAATGTGTAATGACGTTCTTGTATCAATAGTAATTGTTAAACTATTATTTATTACATATATGTATTACTGCTGAGTTGAACGACGAAATGCTGATACGGTGACCTATTGTGCTCAAGATTTTACTGGGTAAAAATCCTTTTAAAGGAGACGATTGTAACACAATATGGTCTTGCATATACGAGTGAGGTGGAATATATGTAGCCTTGATTTTGTAGAATGATCACGTGTATAATATCACGTCGGTGTTTCATGAATCTAGCTAGCAATAGGGTTATACCATGCGATATTTCTGACTTACTTTCGTCGCAAACGGACGTAGAAATATAATGTAAACCAGTATACGATCTACAGCTGTTATAATAATGTAGTAATATACGCAAGTGTGCTACAAATGTAATTGACAATTAAAGAGGCATTACAGTAACATTATGGGTAGCTTACACCTGTAAACGTTTTACATTTTCTTAATTTTGTAAACTATTAGTTCGTTATTACATGTTGCATAGTCGCAGGCATGACAATCTTATCAGCATGCCCATCCCCTAATCGTTTGTTAAAAAAAAAGATTTTCGATACAATTGTACACTAAAATTGTGATTTTATTATTTGATTCAAGCGTCACATTTTTGCATTCTTGTTAGGTACATTCAATTGATATTGTTTTAAATGCTATATTTATGTTATATTTACATGGCAAACAGGAGTAATTTGATATCATCACGCAGTATTCAAGCTGCGTTAAGGGAGTCATATCGACGGATAAAAAGTCATTATATAATTTCCATATTGAGAATAGGAGCTTATAAGTACTAATTCAATGGTTGCTTAACATAAATGCCCTGTTTTGATAAACGTTCGGGTTTGGTTTTTTTGATTTATAAAAAAACCAGTACATGGGGTTAATGGGACACTTCCCGTCACGGCAAAATAAGACGAAATATTTCAATCTGTATGAACACCCCCTGTACGTCGATAATCCAAACTGAGTTGGATAATTCAAACTGAAGAAAAAAATGTCGGCCGAAACTGAAACTGAAACTGAAAGGTAGGCGATTATTTAATACTTTCTGCTAATTTAGTAACTCATGTGATAATGAATGTCTGACCCACAATTACGTTTTTAGTTTTGCAATGTTTTGGGTTTTTAGTAAAAAACGATAAATGTTTCTTCGGAAAATGCTAATTTAATAAAATGCGACCTATGTGTTGAATTATTTACACATTAATTGACAAAAGAGCGACCGAAACTGTAACAGAGATATGTCATATTATATCATGAATGTCCTTTAAAATTTAACTTTTAATGCCTAGTGTGTTTCTGTGTTAAAATCATGTGTTTGCAGGACGGGTATAAAAGTTTATGGATAAATCAAAACTAATATGAAAATTTCTGTGTATAATAAACAAATTCAATACGATAATGCACAAACTGCGATGTATTTAACATGTTTTCCAAAGACAGGTTGTATATTATTCTTTGAAAACAACTATTTATAACCCAAAACTCACACGATGTGTACAGTGGAATATAAAAAATACTTTCAACGAGCATCAACATTCATTTATTTTTTTATTAGTGAAATCAATTTCAACGGAACTTGCATATATATATATATATATATATATATATATATATATATATATATATATATATATATATATATATATATATATATATATATATATATATATATATATATATATATATATATATATATATATATATATATATATATATATATAT
>VMBQ01002574.1:87449-99779 GCA_007657795.1 Dreissena rostriformis | reverse complement strand
AGTCACCGTGACCTTGACCTTTGATTAAGTAACCTGAACATCAATAGGGGTCATCTGCCAGTCATGATCAATGTACCTATGAAGTTTCATGATCCTAGGCGTAAGTGTTCTTGAGTTATCATCCGGAAACTATTTTACTGTTTCAAGTCACTGTGACCTTGACCTTTGACCTAGTGACCTGATTATCAATAGGGGTCATTTGCCAGTCATGATCAATGTACCTATGAAGTTTCATGATCCTAGGCATAAGCGTTCTTAAGTTATCATCTGGAAACCATTTTCCTATTTAGAGTCACTGTGACCTTGACCTTTGACCTAGTGACCTCAAAATCAATAGGGGTCATCTGCCAGTTATGATCAATGAACCTATGAAGTTTTATGATCCTAGGCTTAAGCGTTCTTGAGTTATCATCCGGAAACCATCTGGTTGACGGACGGACTGACCTACCGACATGTGCAAAACAATATACCCCCTCTTCTTCGAAGAGGGGCATTAATATACTAGACATCCCTAATTTTGGAAATAAATTGATCCAATTTAGAAGGATGGGAGAGTCCACTAGGCATAAATGGGTTAAATCACACCCCTGAAAGAATATGATGTTCGTTACATCCTCAATTGTTTTTTTACGGACATATTAGGATCCCAAATCCTACCTTGAACGTGCAAACTAAAGTCATTTAAAGGATGAGAACACACTTTTCCTTAATGCCTTTATGAAAGGTATTGTTTTAACAAAACTGGTTGCTCCAATTAAAGGTGCTTATGAATGATGGATTGAATGGTCTTTAATGAAATAGAATGCCATATTTATACAAGAATGCATAAGAATTTTGCATATTTCTGAGGACTTCATATGTGACGCGTTCTGAGAAAACTGGGCATAATGCTTGTGCGTAAATTGTCATCCCAGATAAGCCTGTGCAGTCTGCACAGGCTTATCAGGGACGACAATTTCCGCTTTTATGGAATTTTTCGTTTAGATGATGTCTCTTCTTAGCGAAAATCCAGTTTAGGCGGAAAGTGTCGTCCCTGGTTAGCCTGTGCGGACTGCACAGGCTAATCTGGGACAACACTTTACGCACATGCATTATGCCCAGTTTTCTCAGAACATGACACATATATATAAAGATACCATGCACTCTTTACGACACCGAGAGTCTCAAAATCATGAAATACCCTAAATCCGACACTTGTTTGAAACAAACCAATTTTAACAGAATGTTTTGGTGTTTGACTCTTAAACATGTTGTGTAGGAACTTAATAAAATGTGCACAGATCTGAACCTTTATTATGTCTTTCGGAGTTGATGGTGCTCAAAATCTGTTAGTTTGTCTCATGTCTTATTTGCTTTGACTGTTTTTTTGCAACTGTCACCATTTATCCAGTTATACAATTATGTATGATGTGATAATCAGTTTCACAAGGTAAATTTT
This sequence comes from Dreissena rostriformis, assembly GCA_007657795.1. Taxonomy (NCBI): domain Eukaryota; kingdom Metazoa; phylum Mollusca; class Bivalvia; order Myida; family Dreissenidae; genus Dreissena; species Dreissena rostriformis. The sequence goes on along the minus strand of VMBQ01002574.1, from coordinate 98,341 downwards.
ATTGACTTGAAAGTGAATCTAGAAGATTTAAATAAACAAGGCTTTGTCACCATAGGATGACATATGCCCCCTTTTTCCACATTTTTCTAAAACTTAACGCAAAACCTAAATGCAAAGTGTGACGGAATTTCAGACAGACAGACAGACGGACAGACACAAGGACTGACTGTATTGTACAAACTTCTCAAAGCTGGTAACAGTACAGACGTGCAAAGATAGTAACCTAGTTCTGGTACTCCCTTAGTTAATGCTTTACTCCATAGCAAAAAGCAGGATTTATTAAATGAGTTATTTATAAATATGCCAAAACATATCCATGTATCATTGCCACAATACAAAACAAAATCATTATTAAAAACACACACTATTTTATTTCATTCACTACATTGAATATTCTGTAAACCTTTCTATGGACACAATTATGCAGGCATCAACTGTTGATGGAACTGTGGGCTACCCCAGAAGTCTGCATGACAGCAAGTAGCAGCCAGTCTAAGAAGTCAGCCTGTTTGGCCCCATACAAGTCATCATTAATCCACTGAGACTTAACAGCTGATAATGCGTTTATCACACTGGTTTTGTCAAATTTAACACCCAGAATACCATTTCTGAGAGTGAGAAAGCACTGTGGATGAGCACCAGGGCCTTGTAGCACCTGTAACTGTGCTTCACAAATCAGCCCCTGACGCACTGTGATGCTGATGTCAATTAGGGCACTGCCACCTTCCGTCTGGCTGAATCGTCTATTGATTGTGAAGGGCGGGGTCTTGGCAAACGTCCATTCCCATGAGGAGATCTCCGCCCTGAGGGCAGCCACGCCCGGGAACTGGGCCTCATCCAAGGCATCCACATAGGACAGACTGGCCGCCTGGAACAAAAGGGTACTTGTTAGATGGACATAGAACAGACTGGCCGCGTGCAACAATAGGTTACTTGTGAGATAGACATCCGAATGGCTGATACATATTTCATTAGTCCCTACAATACTTGTTGGATGTTCTTGTGGGGTAGCCATTAGATGGCGGATACACATTACACTAGTCCCTACAAAACTTGTTGGATGTGATCATTGTGATTCTCGGAAAAAAATTGCTGTTCAAAATATTTATTATGTTTTGAAATTGTGGAAATCAACATAACAAATCTTAGTTAAAACATGTTTTACAATTTTCAGTGCGCAAGACATGTTTTCAGGACATGGTTTTAATATTTAAATTATAACCCCTGATTCATACTAGAAGTACTGGTATTACAATGGACGTCTGTCTGCCGGTCTGTAGTCGACACAAAATTGTGACAAAAAGTTCTGCTTCACATACAAAATTCAAACTTGCTTGAATTCATGATTATGTCAATGTGCAATATTTATCGTCCTACATTAAAAATGTAAAACAAAAATGCCCCACTTTCAAGCTAGAATATCTGTTACATTATTGTCTCTATAGACTTAAATAGCAACAAGGGCTGTTTGTAAAACATGCATTCCCCAAAATGGGCTGTCAGTTGTAATGGCAGCCATTGTGTGACCTTGACCTTTGACCTAGTGACCTGAAAATCAATAGGGGTCATCTGCCTGTCATCATCATGCATAACAATGTCCCTATGAAGTTTCGTGATCCCAGGCCTAAGCGTCCTTGAGTTATCATCTGGAAACCATTTTACTGCTTCTGGTCACTGTGACCTTGACCTTTGACCTAGTGACCTGAAAATCAATAGGGTTCATCTGCCGGTCATGAGCAATGTCCCTATGAAGTTTCATGATCCCAGGCCTAAGCGCTCTTGAGTTATCACCCGGAAACCATTTTACTGATTCAGGTGACTGTGACCTTTGACCTAGTGACCTGAAAATCAATAGGGGTCATCTGCCGGTCATGACCAATGTCCCTATGAAGTTTCGTGATCCCAGACCTAAGCGTTCTCGAGTTATCATCCGGAAACCATGTGGTGGACGGACCGACATGTGCAAAACAATATACCCCCTCTTCTTTGATGGGGGGCATAAAAAAAGGCATCTCTGAAACTACAATGTCAGATGTGTTATATTTGGTATGTGATTGTATGTATATTGGCCCTCTACTTAGTTTCATCAAATCATGACGCAGGGTCAAAACTGACCGCACACGGGGTATCAAATAGTTCATTGACAATTATAAAGCAAAACAACAAATATCTTCCCCTAAAACTACAAGGCCCACAGGTTTACTATTGGTCCCATTGGGAACATAACATTGAACTGTGGTTCATTCAAATAATGCTCGGGGAGGGGAGGGCAAAACAGGTCACTACCCAGAGTTCAATTTTTCATTATTACAAAATTCACCATATTACTTCATGCGACATCAAAGGGCCATTTGTCACTACTGTGACGAGATCTAGTTAATTCTAGAATCATCATTTCCACATTGCAGCCCAGTACTCATGTCTCAATTACCTGATTATTCGCCAGGACATGTTCTGTGATTGCGTGCTGCACGTCTAGACTGCCCAGACCGGGTACATGCTCTGCCAGGTTGGCCACCGCCATCCTCACACTGGGCGTGGCCTTGCTGCTCACCCCTGTCTCAAGTACAAACACAAATACAGGATCTACACATGGCTGAATTTTAGTAACGTTTAAGCCCATTTATGTTAGCTCGATTGCATCGAAAAACTAAAGCTTATTGAAACACTCTTGATCTGTTTCCTGGGTAGAACCAGTACTTGGTGTCTATAGAGGAGATCTATTAAACGCTCCCACAGTGGGAATCAAACCTGTGACCTCCCAATCGCTAGGCAGACACGATATCCACAACAATACAGCAACCTGTCTGACTTTAAATTGATCAGAAGTCCCCCTTTACGGAACATGATATCTTTACAATGGTCAAATCATCTTTTCATGTAACACTATACAATGGTTCTATGATAACTCAAAGAAATGTGTTATGGAGTAAAAAAAAAATAAACGATACTGGCAACATAGTNCTTCAGGTCACTGTGACCTTGAACTTTGACCTAGTGACCTGAAAATCAATAGGGGTCATCTACTGGTCATGACCAATGTCCCTATGAAGTTTCGTGATCCCAGGCCTAAGTGTTCTTGAGTTATCATCCAGAAACCATTTTACTACTTAAGGTCACTGTGACCTTGACCTAGTGACCTGAAAATCAATAGGGGTCATCTGCCGGTCATGACCAATGTCCCTATGAAGTTTCATGATCCCAAGCCTAAGCGTTCTCGAGTTATCATCCGGAAACCATGTGGTGGATGGACCGACATGTGCAAAACAATATACCCCCTCTTCTTCGAAGGGGGGCATAAAAATAGGCATCTCTGAAACTACAATGTCCAGATGTGTTATATTTGGTATGTGATTGTATGTATATTGGCCCTCTACTTAGTTTCATCAAATCATGACACAGGGTCAAAACTGACCGCACACAGGGTATCAAATAGTTCATTTTCACTTATAAAGCAAAACAACACATATCTTCCCCTAAAACTACAAGGCCCAAAGGTTTAATATTGGTCCGATTTAGAACATAACATTGAACTGTGGTTCATTCAAATAATGCTCNAATCATCATTTCCACATTGCAGCCCAGAACTCATGTCTCAATTACCTGATTATTCGCCAGGACATGTTCTGTGATTGCGTGCTGCACGTCTAGACTGCCCAGACCGGGAACATGCTCTTCCAGGTTGGCCACCGCCATCCTCACACTGGGCGTGGCCTTGCTGCTCACCCCTGTCTCAAGTACAAACATTTGTGTTGTCATTAAAAGTTTGCATGGTGAAGGATCAAGTTACAATCTGGACAAGCTCGGACGCACTCATCCAATTCACTCAACCATTGAGACAGGTCAACGTGGCGTAGTGGAGATGGTGTCTGCCTAGCGATCGGGAGGTCACATATTCAATCCCCACAGTGGGAGCGTTCTTTAGATCTCCCTCAAAGACACTAAGTACTGGTTCTAGTCCCAGGAAACGGACTCAAAGCGTTTCAAATAAGCCTTAGGCTTTCAATGCAATCGAGCTCAAATAAATAGGTTTAAACTAAACTTAAATAACCATTGATTCAGCTATATATCGAGCTCCCTTACAAGCATGTTCCACAAAAAAAGGCCATAACTTTGCTTATTTAAAAAACACACCCTAATAACCAGTTTCACAATTTGTCATGGTAATGAATATGCTAATTAAGTTTCATCCCTTCTAATGTTCTACTGTTGTAGATAGGCAAAAGATGAAAATTTGACGGACAAACATACATGTAGGTAAAACTATAAGACCCCCAACCCTCAGTGGGGCCATAAAAAAGTCACAATCATCACAATAATTCACTTCAAAATGGTGCTAACAAGAATGCACAGTTTCAATAATTACCAAATGAGTATGCAGAATGCTGTTCAATCTCAGTTTATCCACAGAACACAGTATGGTGAAATGATGGTAGCTTTTACATCGGGACAGCTTGGCTGCTGAACCAGACACCTGCAACAACACATACAGAGGCATAATTAATTTGTAATTAACATCGAATGGCACATGACTAATACATTATCAATTAATGTACAATTGAATGACATTGCATAAAGAACTCAACAAATACATTATCAATCAATGTTCAATTTAATGCATTGTATATAAATGTATAATAAAAATCTCAACAAATACATTATCAATCAATCAATACTAAAAATACACTTCTCTTTACTATTGTTAACTAAATGTGTCGCGTTCTGACAAAACTGGACAAAATGCATGTGCTAAATTGTCATCCCAGATTAGCCTGTGCAGTCTGCACAGGCTTATCAGGGGCGACAATTTCCGCTTTTATGGAATTTTTCGCATAAATGATTTCTTAGCGAAAATCCAGTTTAGGCGGAAAGTGTAGTCCCTGTGCGGACTGCACAGGCTAATCTGGGACGACACTTTACACACAAGCATTATGCCCAGTTTTCTCAGAACGTGACACAAATGCCAGTTGGCAACATGTTGAGCCTGTTGACAACAATGGCAATCATATTGATATTATTTTACAAGAGCTGTCGGAGGACAGGACGCTTGATTTTCTTGTTCTTGTCAGAGATTCTGTTGTTTTTTTCTAAACCAAACTGTTTGTATAGGTAATAATTAGTTTTTGCTTTCAAGTGATTTATTTTTTTCTCATTTGCACAATATCCCTTGAGACACCTAAACCTTGATTTCAAGCGTAAACCATTTTTTTACCCATATTCAACAATGACACTGACTGGTATATAGATATATGTGTCGTGTTCTGAGAAAACTGGGCATAATGCTTGTGCGTAAATTGTCATCCCAGATTAGCCTGTGCAGTCCGCACAGGCTAATCAGGGACGACAATTTCCACTTTTATGGAATTTTTCGTTTAAATAATGTCTCTTCTTAGCAAAAATTCAGTTTAGGCGGAAAGTGTCATCCTGGACTGCACAGGCTAATCTGGGATGACAATTTAAGCACATGCATTATGCCCAGTTTTCTCAGAACACGCCACATATATCGCTGTTCATGTTCTGCATATTGTATGACAATATGAATTTGTTTTTCGCCTTACATGTAAGGGTTTTTATCAAAATTCTTCCATTTTGTGCCACAAAATCAATAAAAAATAACAAATTCCAAGTTTGGAGAATTAATGATTTGCAGTCAAATAACATTTTAAAAGTCTATAAAAATAATAATGACATAAGATGGGAGTCTCTACGATTTTGCTTGGCACATAATGCTTTTTATTTAAAAGAAAACACATCTACGTTAGTGGATGAAATGAAATTATGATAAATTATGAGAATAACATACAATAAACAATTAAAATTTAAGCCACTTATAATGAAAAATTATAAATGTTTCATACATATGTAGATGGACTGTTTTGTGTTCATGAACCAAAGGTCTACTGCATACATAATTACCCGTAATTACTTATTTAGAAGCCACAAACTTAATAATGTAAACCACAAGAGGGCTACGGGCCCTAAGTTTCTCACCTAAGACCTGAAGGAACTAAAAAATTCTATAAAAGCGGAGTTCAGAAAAATATAAATACTAATACATATTTAATTTGATCTCTAAGAGTGACTTTGACCTATGAGCTAGAAGAACAGGTCTAACACATGCCATCTCTAAATGGTGTATATTGTATTGTATTACAACTGCAAGATGAATTTATAGTCTGAATAAGCTTAGACGTACAAACACACTCATGTACATACACTCAACGATCAGGACAGCTATTTTGAGCTTATCGCAACAGCTTGCCAAAACTGAAACGGTACACATCAAATAATAAGGGATAAAAGAGACATTTGCCTTATATTGTTGATATAAAAGAATGTCATCTCTGTTATTTATGGACAGCGGTAGGTTCCACCTTTGTTGTAGAGCGTTGACAACTAGTTGGAGATTTCTTTTTCTGTCATAGAATTGCCGTTCTGCTAAGAAGGAACAATTTAAGTTTTCCTCATCATGATAAACTGTTCCCCCTGAAAATACACCACAAATCCATCTATCACTGGCCTTTGCATGTCAGTTTACATTACTTGAGGAGATAAATGAGTTTGTGTAGTCATTTAATGCAGCTTAAACATACCCTTAGTTAAACATATACAAACAAAGACGTATTTAGAATAAATGTTTCACTTCAATATACATACTTTTATACAAAATAATAATATTATGTTCATAAATTTAGTAAAAATCAATCAATTATTCAATTGAATTAAACACACATTTGTGAAAACACTTAATATGACAGAAAACTATTTTGACATGAGTGATAATAAAGTTATACCTTCAAGATTTTAATATTTCATTTGTGATAATTACATTTTTCATGGTTTTAATATATTTTATTTGCTCTATTATTTTAATAATAAAATAATGAGTGAATAAATGTCCACTTTAACAGAACTTCAACTTAAGTGGGTTTGAAATAACAAAATTCAGTTGTATTCAAATAATTTTATATGCAAACTTTAATTTATGTTATGTTCGACAACGTATATTTTCAAGCACATACAAATTACCAGTATGGTAAGTCAATCCACACATTGACAGAAAAATTACCTCCACTTTTACGTCTGGCAAGTACTATCCCATTTTGTTCACAAAATGGCACATTGCATTCAATCCATGGGTTCTGGTGGCGTCCGAACACCACACATGGGCCACTCCTCCACAGTAGCAAGACTGGAGTCTTCAAATCTGAATGTTCATACACCCAATCCTCCAGTGCTAGATTATCATGAATATTATTTGATGTTGAAATAATTATCTTTTGTGGTGAGAATGAGTGAATAAACATAACTTGATCACTGGTCATCTTTTTTGCTGTTTTACTTCTCATTAAAACTCTCATAAATGAAATACCATTCTTGCAAATCCTGAAAATAAAACAATATTAATATATAATTTAGTTTTGATAATGCTGTATTTTCGTAACTTTTTTCTGGGTTAATTTCATGATGAGCTTTTGTTTCCTTGTGATATTTGGTTTTGTTTTCAATCTGTTGGGTTTTCCGAAAGTGAAATCAAAGCACTGAACGCACTGCAACTGAAGTACTGCACTTTGTTGAGAACCCATCTTCAAAACAAAAGAACATTCCCTTTTTGGTGAACATCACAGTGCGTTAAATATACCTAGTGAAACAAAACACATCATCATCATCAATGCTGTCATAATTTAACATCATTTTCATCCTCAAAATCACCATCATCATTATTATTCTGATCATCAAATTGAATTTAAATCACCGTCATCATATCAAATACGTCATCATCATCATCACCGTCATGATTAACACCAGCATAATCAGCAATTTTTTGTCATAACCAGATTATCAATAATGAAATCATTGGTCAATACTTATTTGCTTTGATATGGAAGTATTGTTAATACTCAGATCTTGTCACTGAATTATTGCTTTGAAACACGAGACATTACTCTCAAAACAATAATGAGACAGAGTTTATCCTTTTTTTAATAACATGATAATGATCAATGTTAAGATGAATATGACGCAGTGATTTTTTTTGCTTTTATTTTTACCACCTGTGCCTTTTGGATTGGGAAAAATAGCGCAATAAACCATGAAGTTGGAAAAAAAGCGCGAGAAACCATGAAATTGGGAAAAAAATGAAGTATTATTAATGTGATTATAAATAACAGAATTACAGTTGTTTTAAGTGCATGTTTGACTGCATTTTTAAATTTATATTTAAAAGTGCTGCTTTTACTTATCCTAACAATCAAAATAATGTTTCGTTAATATCGTTTCACGTGCATTTTAAACTTGTAATAATCTATAGATTCTTAAATACACAATTTACACATAGCCACCTTCAATGTATTGAATTTAATACATTTTTTTTTAATTAAAAATGATATGGGGAACACATTCACAAATAAACAAAACACACTTTAGTTTAGTAAAGTAACGGAGTTAAATCAATATATTTAATTTGTTTACCTTTCATAATACATGTAATTGTATTGCAGTTCAGTCTTAAGTTCAATGCTATTTCAGTAAACTGTACAGCGTGACAAACATAATAAAGCAGAATATGCTTATGAATCTGATTATACACAGATCCACTAACATATAATTCAAATCATGTTTGTCTTTTTCTGTTTCCAAACTATACTCTTCTAAAATGTTTTACTGCATGTTTGTGCATAGCCGTAGAATGAATTCCAATTTGCAAACACTGGTTTCCGTGACACACATTCACTGCGCAGATTTCTTATAAATATTTGTAGTTTGTATCTAAAACGTAGTCTTTATGGTTAGTTGACACACGCATTTCATTATTCCCCACTAACTTTATTATCTCCTCCTTGATTCGATTGTTATTTGTCATTTTCGCTGTACATTGTAATTTCTTTTTTTTGCCTGTCCGCCATCTTGGACAATGACAAATCAACACCCGTGCGTAATCGTGATACATTGATTATCTCCGGTATCCTCCGCAATAAAGAGAGGTGTAATCGCAACGTTCAATCGCATAAATCTGGCTACATTCGCAAACCATTAGTTAAGTCGCTTGTCTTTGGCGACACGTAATACGGAGTTATCGCTGTATAGTATTTATAATTTTATTGGTTTTATTGGGAAATTGTGGCATTTTTTTGGGAAATTTTGGTCAGATTTTGGGGAAAAAACGTTGCTTTTTGCGATTGGGAAGCAGCCGAATATCGGCGGTAATTTTGGGCAAAACAAATCACTGTGATGATAACATCTTAATGACAACAGACAATGGCAGTGATGATAGTATTATGGTGTTGCTGTTGATGAAGAAAATGAACATGATGGTGGTGATGGTGCTTTCATTGTAGTTGCTTTTATTGATGATGATGGTGATGTCCTACAGCTGATTATGAAGCTGGTAATAAGGATAAGGATCTGTATGAAAAGGGAAGATAATGAGGAGATGGATTATGAACCACTGCGATCCTTTTAGTTTTGATCACAACATGTACCAACAAACTTTGAACACATAGCACAGTGTTAATACCAAAGTCTAGCTGAAGACACACTGTCAGTGCCCCAGATAATTATTTGGGTAATAGGGTTTTCACCCATTGAGTTTGAAAAATAGGGTGATTTCAGTTTTAAATAGGTTAAAATAAATTATTAACATTTATACCTCAAAACCATTGCTGCTTTACTTCTGTTGCACAGACTGGGTGCAGTATGCACATTTCCACTTTTTTTTCTGTACCATCAATGTCAACAACTTCTAACCAGGGATATGACTTTTACCACTTTTGACAGGTTTTTTTCAATCACGGACCTACCGTCATGTTTTTGGATATCAACTCGCTACTTATACATGCTGCATACACAGTTTCAAACAAATCGATAACACAAATGATTTGGTTGTTTGTACTTGGTTGGAAAGAGGTTTGAGATTGAGTCCCAGAGCTCCAGATAAGATGCGTATCTGCGTATTTACGCATTGAAAACATAAAAAACGCATTAAAAATCGGCCCAGTACGTAACATTACGCAATACAAATCTTGGTACATATTTTTAATCGATTAAAGTGCGTAAACAGTTTAACCAATAATCCAGTTGAGTTTTTAGTGTAGTTAACCTTTGAAACAAAAGTTTGTCAATCAAAACAAGGGCTGTTTGTAAAACATGCATGCCCCCTATATGGGCTGTCAGTTGTAGTGGCAGCCATTGTGTGAATACGTTTTTTGTCACTGTAAAAACGGTGGTGGTGGTGGTGGTGGAAACCATTTTACTGTGTTGAGTCACCGTGACCTTGACCTTTGACCTAGCGACCTGAAAATCAATAGGGGTCACCTGCCGGTCATGACCAATGTCCCTATGAAGTTTCATGATCCCAGGCCTAAGCGTTATTGAGTTATTATCCGGAAACCATTTTACACTTAGGTCACTGTGACCTTGACCTTTGACCTAGTGACCTGAAAATCAATGATCCCAGGCGTAAGCATTCTTGAGTTATCATCCGGAAACCATTTTCCTATTTCCTGTCACTGTGACCTTGACCTTTGACATAGTGACCTCAAAATCAATAGAGGTCATCTGCCAGTCATGACCAATGTCCCTATGAAGTTTCATGATCCCAGGTGTAAGTGTTCTTGAGTTCTCATCCGGAAACCATTTTCCTATTTCCAGTTAACCATTTTACTTCTTCAGGTCACTGTGACCTTGACCTTTGACCTAGTGACCTGAAAATCAATAGGGGTCATCTGCCGGTCATAACCAATGTCCCTATGAAGTTTCGTGATCCCAGGCCTAAGCGTTCTTGAGTTATCATCCGGAAACCATTTTACTGCTTCAGGTCACTGTGACCTTGACCTTTGACCTAGTGACCTGAAAATCAATAGGGGTCATGACCAATGTCCCTATGAAGTTTC